>CM019065.1:53889649-54116545 GCA_009667805.1 Leptobrachium leishanense | reverse complement strand
GCCATATTCCCTTCGAAGGAAGTTTTGGCGAGGGAATTAGAGTTTTTCACGGATGCCTCGGGAGGTGTTGGTTTCGGGGTATAGGGGGGGGCGTTGGTGTGCCTCTCGTTGGTCGGCTTCTGCATTGGTGCGGAATTTAGCATTTTTGGAGTTGTTTCAGTTAGTGTGGCCTTGGAGTTATGGGGAGGTGTTCTGGAGGGTAGAAGGATTTTGTTCCATTCTGACAACATGGCAGTGGTGTCGGCGGTTAATTCTTTGTCGGCTTCATCATTGCAAGTCATCAGGTTGCTTAAGAGGTTTGCGTTGCTTTGTCTGAAATTTTAACATTTTGTGCAGGGAGAGGCATGTTCCAGGACGCTTTAACTCAGTGGCGGATGCTTTGTCTCGTTTGCAGTAGGACAGGTTTCGTTCTCTGGCTCTGTTGGCAGAGGAGGTGGGCGCCCCATGTCCGGAGGGCCTTTGGCAGCTAGGCTCGGAATTTTTGGAGGATGAGTGAGCGGTTCTTTGTCTGATTCCACTTGGAAGGCCTACTCGCGAGTATGGAGGGATTGGGATGCATTGGCTGAACGTTTCAGGTACGTTTCGGTTGGTGGATGGGATGAGGAAAGTTTGCTCAGGGCTTACCTCATCCGGTTATTCGAATCAGGGGCATCACCTGTGGTGGTGTGGCAGTCATTGGCCGCTTTGGCTTTCCTTTTTCAGGTCTCGGGAGAAAAGAGATGTCACCAAAGATTTTGTTATTAGGTGTGCAGTTCGGGGTTATGTGAGAGGGAGGTGCAGGGTGGACGCACGGCATCCGGTTTCAAAGCCGTTGTTATTCGAAGGTTTATGGGATCTTGTCGGGAATTTTTGTTCCTCAATTCATGAGGTTTTGCTTATGAGGGCGGCTTTTTGTTTGGGTTTTTTTGGTGCATTTCAAGTGGGTGAACTGGTGTGCAATTCTAGGAGAGGAGGTGGTGGTTTGGGAGCTGATGCAGTTTAGTTGGGAGTTGAGAAAGTTGTTATTTGGGTTTCTAACTCAAGACTGATCAGTTTGGTAGGGGGCGTAGTTTATTTATCCATAGTGGATAACTGCATTGTTTGTCCAGTTAAGGAATTTTTGGAGGTCCGGGTGGAGTCTGGAGTGGCCTTTTTATGTCACGCGAACGGATCGGCTTTATTGAGGTATCCATTTGTTACCATTTTTAAGAAGGGTTTGTTGAGTTTAGGGAGAAATCCGGAGCAATTTAATCCTCACTCCTTTCGTATTGGGGCAGGAACAGAAGCTTCGAGGTTGGGTTTGTCTGCAGCGGAAATTCAAGAGTTGGGAAGATGGAGCTCGAAGGCGTTTCGGACCTACGTGCGGCCAGGTTTGGTGGTATGAATTTTGAAACACTTTTGTTAATGCTGGGAGGTTATGTGGAGAAGAAGTTTGCTGTATGATCTGTTCTGTTATTTTATTTTACTATGTTTTTCACTTTTAAAGAAAAACAAAAAAACAAAACAAAGAGAGAAATATCAAACTTACACATGGAATATGAATTAGAATAAATCTATATATTCCATAATAATTATATTTTATACTGTGTATATTTGTCTGTATTTGGAGGAGTGTGGGGGGTTGGAGTATTTTGAGGCAATGGGTATGTTCATTGCTTATGTTATGTTTTCTTTGTAGGTATCGACATCGTTTATTTGGTGGGATGTGTTGTGTTTAGCGTGGAGTTTTTTTCTTTTGGGGTAATTTTGTGTGGTGGAAATGTTGGTAATTTGTTTTGTTTTTGCAGATCCTTTGAGAGTGGTGTGGATCGTTGGAGATTCGCTGGTTTTCTGGGCTCGGAGAAGGGCGTTGGTGCGAACATCTGGAGTGCAGATGGGTTTGCATGGGTCGGCAACACGGGTACGGTGGTTCGGAATTCGTGGGCTCCTGTGGGAGGAGTTTAAGCCAACGGTTTTGGGTGCCCTTAGGCACGGTGAAGTTCCCCATGTGTTGGTGGTGCACATGGGAGGGAACGATGTGGGTGTGGTCCCTCATGGTGTGCTGCTGGAGCAGATGCAGGCGGATCTACGGCAGTTGAGGGAGTGGTCACCATGGACAGTGGTGATGTGGTCTGAGGTGTTGCCAAGGATGGTGTGGAGGCAGGCAGAAAATGAGGAGGCAGTGCGGTTTTGCCGGATCAAGGTGAATCGCTGTATGGGAAGGTTTGTGAGGCGGATGGATGGTGTGGTGGTGCGGCATCTACCCTTTGAAGAGGAGGATGCGGCGTGTTATTTTATGGAGGCTGGCGTTCACCTGACCAATGTGGGCAAGGATCTTTTCATCCTGGGAATCAAGGATGGGATTGAACAAGCCCTGTTTTTTCTTGGTGGTGGAGCTCTCCCATAAGGGGTTATGTGAGGAGCTCTTGGCGGGGGCTTGTAGGCAGTGCTGGGTAGGGGTTCCTTTTATTTAGGTTAATTTTGGTTCAGACGGTTGGGAGATGGGAGGTTTTTTGTGGTTGGTTGGTTTGGAGGTGTGTGGTGTCCTCTTTCAGCACTGGGTTATTGTATTATTTAGTTATGGCAATTTTTATGTCATGGTGGTGGGTATATTGTGTGGAGTTTATTAGCTGTGGCCGGTATACAGTTGTGTTCAAAATTATTCAACCCCCACTGAAATTGAGTGTTTTGGCCAGTTTGACATTGATTTTGATCATTCAGTCATCTTGCTTACAATTAAATCAAAGAGGCACGTGTAGGTCAGACAAATATAACATAACATTTATAATGAAATAACCACAAATGTCTTTTCTGTGCTCACATCATTATCAGTTTTATTCAACCCCCAAGTGACATTCAATCTTAGTACTTAGTACAACATCCTTTTACAGTTATAACAGCTTTTAAACGTGAAGCGTATCTTGACACAAGTGTCTTGCAGCGATCTACGGGTATCTTCGCCCATTCGTCATGGGCAAAAGCCTCCAGTTCAGTCACATTCTTAGGCTTGCGCACTGCAACTGCTTTCTTTAAGTCCCACCAGAGGTTCTCAATCGGATTTAAGTCAGGTGACTGCGATGGCCACTCCAAAATGTTCCAGCCTTTAATCTGCAACCATGCTCTAGTGGACTTGGAGGTATGCTTGGGATCATTGTCCTGTTGAAAGGTCCAACGTCTCCCAAGCCTCAGGTTTGTGACGGACTGCATCACATTGTCATCCAATATCTCCTGGTACTGAAGAGAATTCATGGTACCTTGCACACGCTGAAGCTTCCCTGTACCTGCAGAAGCAAAACAGCCCCAAAGCATGATTGACCCCCCGCCATGCTTCACAGTAGGCAAGGTGTTCTTTTCTTCATAGGCCTTGTTCTTCCTCCTACAAACATAGCGTTGATCCATAGGCCCAAACAGTTCTAGTTTTGTTTCATCAGTCCACAGAACACTATCCCAAAATCTCTGTGGTTTGTGCACATGACTTTTGGCATACTGCAGTCGACTCTTCTTATTCTTTGGAGACAGCAAGGGGGTGCGCCTGGGAGTTCTGGCATGGAGGCCTTCATTACGCAGTGTGCGCCGTATTGTCTGAGCTGAAACTTCAGTACCCACATCTGACAAATCTTTTCTCAGTTCCTCAGCAGTCACACGAGGACTTTTCTCCACTCTACGCTTCAGGTAGCGCACAGCAGTCGAAGTCAGCATCTTCTTTCTGCCACGACCAGGTAGCGTTTCAACAGTGCCCTTTGCCTTGAATTTGCGAATAATGCTTCCTATGGTCTCTCTTGGTATGTTTAACATCTTTGCAATCTTCTTATAGCCATTGCCCTTCCTGTGAAGAGTAACCACCTCTTCTCTTGTCTTCCTGGACCATTCTCTTGACTTCACCATGTTTGTAACCACACCAGTAAATGTCTAGAAGGAGCTGAGTATCACAGTCATTTTAAAGCTGCCTAATTGGTGCTTATTATGCTTTATTGCTGCTCCGTGACATCCACAGGTGTTTTCAATACCTGATTGAAAACACTTGAATGAACCTCTGTTCTTCAGAGTGGTAGTCTTTAAGGGGTTGAATAATTGTGTCAATGAAGAATTCACAAAAGAAACATTTACTACTGTATTACAAAACCAATTGATGTCATTGTAGTTGCATATGGTTCTTTAAAAAGTCCTTGAAGGATTTCATTCTGAATACAATTACAAATGTACACTAAATTCCCTAAAACCCTTTACAGCATTGGGGGTTGAATAATTTTGAACACAACTGTATATAATAAATATATATATTATTCCACAGTTATGTGTTTGTGTATTTTTTGAGTATTTGTCTCCCTGCGTACTACTCGGTCATCAGTAGGGATGAGCCGAACACTCCCCGAGTTCGGTTCGGAGCCGAACCCGAACTTTCCAAATGTTTGGATCCGAACCCGAACTCGAACTCAATACAAGTCAATGGGGCTGAAAATTCGGTTTTTAGAGTGCCCTCCAAGAGGGCATATATGCTAGATATTTGCCATAAAAGGTGTATGGGGGTCCGGGTAGTGCCCTGGGGGACAGGAAACAAGGACAAAAAGTTAAAAAAAAAAGTTTTTAAAGGGACAGTGAGTTTTCCATGAAATAAGGGTTAAAAATAAAAACGAAAAATTCCTTCAAATATCGTGCCCAGGAGGTCCCCAAAACCTGACCGTGAAGTGGCGGATTTCTAGGATGTATAGAAATATGTAAAAACCAAAAAATGACATTTCAAATGACGGTAAATGCTTTTCCTTTAATCTATCCATAAACAACTGCTTGGGGCGGCAGTCTGTATGAAAAGAGGAGACATTTTCGGACATGCAGAAAAAGTTTACTGATATTTTTTTTTAAAAGCAGAACCGCTAGTACGGACGTACAGAGTGCGCTGCGTCCATTAGCGGCGTGTGTGTGTGATTCGGAGATGTCAGACCCTGCTCATGTCCAGCCAACATAACGTCCAGACACCCAAAGTTTCCTGGTTTGGATCCGTAAAAAATCACGCACAAAAATGCGCATCGTATGACCGTTTTCGCGCATTCCGTTAAAAAATACGGCAATGCGTTTGGACGCACTTTCGGTCGCTGTGAAAAATGCGTTAGTCTGACCCTAGCCTTATCTCACTTTCCAAGTCGGCTATTTGGTCCAGATTGTTCTCTTTTCCTGCCATTCTCCTGGTTTTCACCTTTCTCTGAACAACCTTGAGAGAGAGGTGAAAGTCAGGAGAACTGGCAGGAGAAGAGAACAATCTAGACCAAATAGCCAATTTGGAAAGTGAGTTAAATGGGAGAATTTTTCTGGTTTGGCTATTTTGACCTAGAATTTTCACTTCTCCAGTTATTCTCCTGCTTTTCACCGCTCTCTGAATAACCCTGTGAATGTTTAATCCCGAGGTGAAAAATAACATTGCTTTAGATGTTATTTTGAATTTTTTTCAAACACCAGTTAGGATGTTTTAGGAGGGAAATGAATTCTCAAATCTCAATCAGAAGCAGACACCACCCCACCCCCTCAGTATAGTGTACAATGTATCAAATTGATTACCAGACTAAAAACACCTGGTGTTATGCCCGTTTGTGAACAGAGGTCATTTAGAGTTGATAATCTTTCCACGTACACATTAGTTTTTAAATCAATATCTAATAAACCGTTGCTTATAATATTCTGCAGTAAAGAGTCTCTTTATTTCTAGATTTTTTTAGTATTTTTTATGCATTTTCTATACTTTTTTTAAAATTTCTTTTTTTTTTCGGACTCGCACCGAACACCCCCAAATAGTTCGAAGTTCGCGAACTTTCGAACTGCCAATGTTCGGGCCGAACTCCGAACTGTCCGAACCCGAACAGCTCATCCCTTGTCATCAGTCGGCCACTTATAAGAAACATAGAAACATAAAAAATGTCGGCAGATAAGAACCTTTCAGCCCATCTAGTCTGCCCAATTACATGGATACTTTACCTGGATTTATCTTATGTTTAGGATAACCTTATGCCTATCCCATGCCTGCTTAAATTCAATCACTGCTTTGTCCTCTACCACTTCAACTGGAAGACTGTTCCATGTATCCACCACCCTCTCAGTAAAATAATGCTTCCTGATGTTACTTTTAAACCTTTGCCCCTCTAATCTAAGACTATGTCCTCTTGTTTTGCTACTTTGTTTCCTTTTAAATTTACTCCCTTCCTCTACCTTGTGGATTCCCTTTACATATTTAAATGTTTCTATCAGATCTCCTCTGTCTCGTCTTTTTTCCAAGCTATACATGTTAAGATCATTAAGCCTTTCCTGGTAACTTTTCTCCTTCAAGTCGTACAGAAGGCCTTCTCTGAACTCTCCAAGATGTCTATATCCTTCTGGAGATACGGTCTCCAGTACTGCACACAGTACTCCAAGTGAGGTCTCACCAGTGCTCTGTACAGTGACATGAGCACTTCCCTTTTCCTACTGCTAATACCTCTCCCTACACAACCAAGCATTCTGCTAGCATTTCCTGCTGCTCTATTACATTGACTACTTACCCTTAGATCCTCTGAAATAATAACCCCTAAATCCCTTTCCTCAGATGTTGAGGTTAGGATTGTATCAAATATTCTATATTCAGCCCTTGGGGTTTTACGTCCCAGGTGCATTATCTTGCACTTATCCACATTAAAACTCAATTGCCACAGCTCCCACCATTGTTTTAGTTTACCTAAATCATTTGTCATTTGGCTGATCCCTCCAGGAACGTCAACCCTGTTGCAAATCTTTGTGTCATCAGCAAAAAGACATACTTTACCATTAATACCTTCTGCAATATCACTAATAAAAATATTAAAGAGAATGGGTCCAAGTACTGACCCCTGAGGTACCCCACTGGTAACAAGACCTTGCGCCGAATAAACTCCATTTACCACAACCCTCTGTTGCCTGTCACTCAGCCACTGCCTAATCCATTCAACAATATTGGAATCCAAGCTCAAAGATTGCAATTTAGTGATATTGATAAGCTTTATTATTCACACTGTGGAGACTTTTAATCTCATTTCTTGCCCTCCACCACAACCTAAATAAGTACTGATTTACCCTACGGGCCAAGCATCAAGCTACAACTGGTCATGCCTAGCTCCTGCTGAAGAGGGTCCAATAAATCCGAAACAGTGCTGTCCAGCCAGGAGTGGCTGTGACCAGTTGCATAAACCTGATTTCTGCTAAAAAAAAAGCCTTCTGGCATGGCATGGCATTGATTGAAGGGTTTTGTGTGAAAACAGACCCAGGATGCAAAAAAGTCAGACAGATGTGACTACTAACAGACCATAGTGCTTCTGCAATAATAAACTATATATATATATATATTACACAAAACAGAGAGCACACCAAACAGCACATTCAAAAGGAACAGCAGCTTTATACTTTTAAACAGAAATGTAACCCTTTAAAAGCTTAACATTCTTCCCCCCCCCCTTTCAGGATCACAGCAGTTCTTAACCCAATCAAAACTTTTTACAAGGTTTTTAACCCAAAGCTGAGAATGGTGGAAATTTAGTTGACAACGAACAGCAATAAATTGCTTGAGCCTGCCAACAGTGTCATTGTATTCCACCCTTGGCAAGTCCTATCATGCCAACCTAATGACTGCTTTTATGGGATTAACTCACTTACTGCGGACGGAATCCTTTCTGGAGCTTCCTGTAGTTCAAGGTTAAATAGAACCTGTGGGTGGAACACCTGTGACAGAGAGGGGTGCTTACCCAAGGGATGTCAGCCCTATTCGTACAGAATACACAAGGAGGGCACTAAATTTCCACTATTTTCAACAGAGCTTAGGGTTAAAAACCATGGAAAAAGTCTTCATATGTTGCAGGAAGGAAATCCAGGCAGGTCACCTGGGATTCCTTTTTGATTTCTTACCTGCAGCGTATGGATTATGCATGCTGCGGGGTGGCATTTTTCATACACTGCCCATCACCATACATAAATGATATGTGTACAGGAAAACATGGTTGACCTGGCAACCCTAGCACTCACACTGAGTGCTACCCTCCTTGTGTAAAATATGTGTATATATACACTTTTTTTTTTTAAAATGCTGCGGTTTTTCTTTTTTCTGTAACAGACTTTTTTATTATTATTCATAGGACCTTGTATGTAATTTTCGTGCAGTCATTTTTTTTGCAAACGCATTTAAAAGTTGAAGTGTGTGTTGTTGTTTTTTGTTTTTTTTTCTCGGTCGGCGCTCCATTTGGTGGGATGTTGGCTTTTATCTGATCAATTTGGGTACTTTTCAGCTTTGTTTTTTTTGGATGTGTTCGGCAGGTCGTTCGCTTCACTTCAGGGACCCTGTGCTGATGGCTGAATGAGATGATGCACATGAGATGCTGTGCAATTTTAGAACATACGGGATGCATTCAAATGTATATGTAAGGAATTATATTCAGTGTTATTCTCCTGTTAGCCGCATTTCGGGGAGTCAAATTCTCTGACCCTGCGGTGAATTCAGCATTCACCAAAGGGTTCCCGAAGTGCAGCGAACGACCCGCCGAACACATCCAATCGATCCGATAAAAGCCGACAACCCACCAAACGGAGCACCGACCGAGGAAAAACAGCAACAACACACACTTCAACTTTTAACCACTTCCATGCGGAGGACGCGCTGAGCGCGTCCTCCACATGGCTCCCGCTGTGCGGAAGACGCGCTGAGCGTGTCCTCCCTTTGGGGTCAGCCGCCGATTAAATTAGGTGTCATCGCGGCAGCGCGGTGACACCTAATTCAGGCGCCCCCCCCCCGCATGTGCGGAGGAGGCGCCTGAAAGGGAGGGGGGGAGGTCCTTCGGACCTCTCTCCCTCCCGATCGGCGGCGTTGCGGGGGTTAACCCAGGCACCATTTGGAAGGGCACAGCCTGCCCTTCCAAATGGTGCCTGGCATTAACCCCTGGGGAGCTGGATCGCGAATCGGCGCTGAAAAGCGCCGGTTCGTGATCCTTTCCCGGAGCTGGCCGACATCTTGGATGTCGGCCAAGCCTCCGGGAACTCCCCCTGAGGACTGGAGTTAACCCCTAACTGCCACCAACGGTGGAGATAGGGAGTTCCAATGAACTCCCTATCTCCTGATCCGTGGCAGCTAGGGGTTAAAGTTTGGTATGGTTGGATCGGCCAGAGCATGGCCGTTCCAACGATACCAAACACTACTGTGAAAAAAGTTTTTAAAAAAAAATAAAAATATATTTAAAAAAAAAATTATAAAAAAAAAATTCTTTTTTTTGGTTCGTTAATGCAGCAATATTGTTCCCATTTCAATTATAATGTGAACAATGATGCTGCACTAACGATTTTTGTATGCAGTGCGTTTGTTAAAAATCGTGTAATTTTCCCCAAAAAAAAATGTAACGAGACCCCATCTCTAATTTTTTTAACAAGCACAGCCCATACAAAATATAACCGCAATTGCTTGCATGTTAAAATGTGAAAAGAAACACTTTACACGTTGTAAATTATTGAAAATACATATTGTATTGCATTTTTTGTTATAATATACAGACAGGTCATGACGTATACATATAATAATGACATATTATGAATCTACCGAGTCTGACGGAAAGAACGATATATAATATGTCTGGGTCATATACTAAAATAAGCCTTCAAAACACGTTTAAACATGATGAGCAAAACCGGTAAAAATGACCTCAGCACAGAGGCGGGAAAAGCCTCAGCAGCGAAAGGGTTAAAACGCGTTTGCAAAAAAATGCACGGAAATTATATGTAAGGTCCTATGAATAATAATAAAAAGGTCTGTTACAGAAAAAAGCAAAACAGTGGCATTTAAAAAAAAAAAAATTATAAAAAAAAAATTCTTTTTTTTGGTTCGTTAATGCAGCAATATTGTTCCCATTTCAATTATAATGTGAACAATGATGCTGCACTAACGATTTTTGTATGCAGTGCGTTTGTTAAAAATCGTGTAATTTTCCCCAAAAAAAAATGTAACGAGACCCCATCTCTAATTTTTTTAACAAGCACAGCCCATACAAAATATAACCGCAATTGCTCGCATGTTAAAATGTGAAAAAAAACACTTTACACGTTGTAAATTATTGAAAATACATATTTTATTGCATTTTTTGTTATAATATACAGACAGGTCATGACGTATACATATAATAATGACATATTATGAATCTACCGAGTCTGACGGAAAGAACGATATATAATATGTCTGGGTCATATACTAAAATAAGCCTTCAAAACACGTTTAAACATGATGAGCAAAACCGGTAAAAATGACCTCAGCACAGAGGCGGGAAAAGCCTCAGCAGCGAAAGGGTTAAAACGCGTTTGCAAAAAAATGCACGAAAATTATATGTAAGGTCCTATGAATAATAATAAAAAGGTCTGTTACAGAAAAAAGCAAAACAGTGGCATTTAAAAAAAAAAGTGTGGATGTATGTGTGTATGTATATATCTACAACCATTGACTCCTGCACTCCAAAAATTTCTCTCCTGTACCCAGTGCCTGCCTGGCCCATATAGATCTCCACCTACGTAAGTAGTGATGGCGGCACGCCTGGTCTTGCTTAAGACAATATATATTGCATATAAAGCTCAACGTTTCAGTCCGCTATCCGCAGACTTTCATCAGGATATATAACAACAAACAAACAGGACATTTAAATAGTGCACAACATACTCACCAATTGATTGTGACATCCCCTCCCAGCGCCGAGCAGACCCTGTCCCTCGGGCATGACATCAGAGCGCCGGCTCCCAACTGAGCCCCACCCATCACCATGGCAACCTAATGCCGACAAACCCAAAGAGCTGGAGAACGGTGACATACCTACGAGTAAAGCAACACACGTCATTAAGAATAATGAGATACATCCTGCAGATACTGTTCAGTAGAAACCCATGATACCCATATTAGTTGGTCAACTGTATCTCACACACAAGTATGGAATCTGCAAACCAGCTAGGGTTAATAAGAACATTAAAAATAAATTTGAGTCTTAATTATACTGGGATGTAATTAAGAAACCTGCCAATTGACGGCGCATAATGGGAAACAAACGGAGATACAACCGTATCTGAGCAGTAAAAGATTACAGATATCTAATGGAAGTCAAAAAGGTCCCAACTCCGGGAACCTGACCATAACAGTAACCCCAAATGTACTTGAAAAAGAGCTGCTTATAAGCAATATAATACCCATACGACACTATGCAACAGCAAGAGCTAAGACATAGCACAAAAAGGACTCTGCCATACTCGCCAATATGATCGGCCTAAAGGTAAAAAGACAGGGTTATATGGTCGACCTATCCAAACTGTGGATAACAGGTTCTTCCATACCATATATAACCCTGTATAATAATGTAGTGAGTAGATCATCCCAGCATCCTGCTGCATAGTGTGGAGTAAAAAACAGTAATTATAATGCTCTCAGGAGAATGAAAAAAGAGTGGAAACGGCAATACACCCCTAATAAAGATTAAGAAAAACTGGGCTATAGCTCCTAACAGGACTCAGGAATACCCCTGGGGCAATCCTTATAAGAAAGGTTGGTAAGACCGCCTCTCATTCAGTCCTCAAGGGAAAATGGTATCCAATTCCCTAATCCAATGCGTTTCCCACCGTAAAAGCAGACCACTCCAATCGCCCCCTCTCTTGGGTCGTGGTAAATGGTCAATTGCTATAAACTTCATTGCGGGCAACTGATGTCCCTTTTCCTGAAAATGTCTCGCTACAGGTTTATCACTAGAACCATCACGATAGGCTAAACGGATAGAGGAGCGATAGCCCCTAATCCTTTCCCTTAAGGCGGTATCTATTTTACCAAGTAACAAAGCCCACAAGGGCAAGAGCTATTATAATCAATGTAGTCCATCATACAGGTAATACGATGTTTGATACAGTATTTTTTACTAGTGTGTGGATGGTTAAATGAGGTACCGGATTTCGTATGGCTGCATTTCACACAACCTAGACATCTAAAGCACCCTGGATGCTGGACAATGGCCTCATTTGAGTAAGAACGTACGGGAGCCGTATGCACTTGGAGATTGCATCGATTACGAGATCTACGATGACTAAATAGAGGTGGTCTCAAAAAATCCTTTGGTAGGGTGTTATCCCCTTCAAGAATAGACCAATTCTGTTTCAAGATACGATTAATCTCACTAGATCTAGGTGTGTATGACGTGGAAAATACAAATGGGGGGTCTGTGACTCCCTTCTCATCAATATCCCTTTCACAACGTGAACGCACCAAAGCATCATTCAATAAACTTGTAGGATAGCCACATCTCCTGAATTTGTGCCCGTGTACAATTCAGATCAGAATTGTTTTTCAAGACTCTCAGAAATTGAGTATATGGTAATGACTGTTTAAGATGGGAAGGATGTGGACTAGTCATATGGAGTAAGGTATTGCAATCCGTAGGTTTTTGAAAGCGTGTATATTTAATATGATCAGCCTTAAGGAATATACGCAGGTCTAAAAAATCAACAGAGTCCACGCTGATCTCTGCAGTAATTTTGATAGTAGAACAAATCAATAGCCTGGACTCTAACAATTCTGCTCCATGTACCGTGTCCATTAAGATAATAAAGACATCGTCGATGACTCTTTTATAATATAGAATCTTCAGTCCATATCTCGAAATGATGACCTGGAGGATGTATAGCGTCCTTGTGTATCTCTGGTAGAGTGTATAATACCGTGTCCTTGGGTCATTAAGTAACAAAAAATTTGTAGAAATCCTGTGTAATACACATCATTCTCAACCCCCTAGAGAGGATTGTGTCAATTTTATTCCTAATGGAGACCGTTGGATCCTCACTCAGTTCTCGATAGGTTCGTATATACTGTAATTGTCCAAAAATCGCCCTTCTATAGTCACTGTAATTCATAATCACTACCGCCCCACTTTTATCCGTAGGTCTTATTACGATGTTTTTGTCCTCTGCCAAGGACTTAATAGCCTGCTGTTCCGTTCTACTCATATTCATATGTAACCTTTTCCTTTGAGACAGAGCTAATTTTATATCCTCCTGTGTTTTCCTCAAAGTCCTGATAGACGCATGACTGTTCGGTGGATCAAATGTGCTCTTCACCTCAAACTGATTAATCTTGCCCGGTACACTAGAAGCTCCACAAAATCCTTTTAAACGCAAATTGCGGCCAAAGCGATTTAAGTCCACTTCTAAATCAAATGAGTTTGGATAAGCCGTCGGGGCAAAAGAAAGTCCTTTTTCTAAAATAGATTTCTGCACAATGGTTAGGGGTCTATCCGAAAGATTAAAGACCGCTGTTATCTCCGTTGTTTGGGAGGTCGTCCTTGTTGACCATTGAGTTCTGCCCCTCTGCCCTCGCCGCGTAGGGCCTCTCCTAGGTCTGTTCGTCGGTCTTATAGTATTCCCCTGTGCATCCGAAGTGGCCCCTAAAAAAGGTTCTCCAACTGAGTGTATTTGCTCGACCTCAGAGCCTGACTCAGCTGAGGTTGTATCAATTGTGGGTAAATTTTCTCCTGGTGTTCTCACCTCCCAACCATCGATACACTCGGTGCTCACGATAATCTTGATCAACCCTCTCTATTTTAGCTCTTTTATAAGCCACTATTTCATTCTTATATTTCAGAACCTCTTCCTCCAAACGTAATAATGTGGCTTTTGCTTTCTGGGAGGTCAATAATACCGATTCCTGTAGTTGTAACTCCGTAGTCTCCGTACCTCCACTAATTCTATTGTAACATCCTTAATAGTAATAAGGATTAAATCAAAAGAACATTTGTTAAGCACTTAAATCCACTTATGGCACACTGCAGGTTTTAAACGACCCAGCGTAGGTATGTTATTAATTCTGAAACCTCGGGGTACCTGTTTTTTTTGGTGGTATTCAGAGAGGAATTATCCATGGAGATCAAGGTCCACCTCCTTCTTTCTCAAGCGGAGCAGTTCAAAATAAGCATCTTTCAGGGTGTAAACTGTAGGTAATTCCGTTACACTTTGCTGCCATAGGATCCGTGTGGCATCCTCCTCCGTGTATTGAAAAGTCTCTGCTTGCTCAAGTAATGCAACAGAACGCTGCAGGAACTCATCCATAATGAGTGAAATGATGAGAATATGGTACAAAATCTTGAAAGTCCTTATAACAAGTCCATATAAAATGGGTGCATAGAGAAGGTACTTGCCATGTACCAAAAATATTAAACAACCATTGACTCCTGCATTCCAAAAATGTGTCTCCCGTGCCCGGTGCCTGCCTGGCCCATATAGATCTCCACCTACGTAAGGTACTAAGATTACTGAGTAACATTTACATTCCAACATAACATTTTATACCTTGAATAGATAATCAGGTACATCCCAATTAGCCCACCCCACGGTGACACTATCCCACCCCACGTGGGTCTGTACCTTCCCCTTGCCGAATACAAAGACATTCCACAATTTGGCAGTAAATTGGCAGCTTTCACAGTATTTTGACAATCGGACACTTTACAACCCTCCTAGATCCTGCTTGTGTCTATTTTCCTAGAACGTGTTTATTGTGTACTTTACATAAGGCCCCATCTGGTCTCACATCATTCATTGTTCTGGCCTCTAGCTCTCTGACCTTGTTGTAACTAATTTCCATCCTGTCACTTCGTGCCAGTGTCTGCTCGGATCTAGTTAATTTAATTGCTCTGCCTGTTAGTTTAAGGAATTCCGGAGAATCTATGCAAGCTAATCCTAATTGAGCTAATATTTGCTATTTACATTCACGTGAACCAAAGTTCTGAACAAGATGGCCGCCTGGGACAAGATGGCGGCCCGATCCTGGCCTGAGTCCCTTACAGTCTTGCTTAAGAAAATATTTATTGCATATAAAAATCAACGTTTCAGTCCGCTATCCGCGGACTTTCAGGATATACAACAACAAACAGGACATCTAAATAGTGTATAACATACTCACCAATTGATTGTGACATCCCATCCCAAGGCCGAGCAGATGCCGTCCCTCGGGAATGACGTCAGAGTCCTGGCTCCCAACTGAGCCCCACCCATCACCATGGCAACCTAATGCCGACAAACCCAAAGAGCTGGAGAACGGTGTCACCGTTAGGTTACCGGAGTTGGGACCTTTTTGACTTCCATTAGATATCTGTAATCTTTTACTGCCTCAGATATGGTTGTATCTCCGTTTGTTTCCCATTATGCGCCGTCAATTGGCAGGTTTCTTAATTACATCCCAGTATAATTAAGACTCAAATTTATTTTTAATGTTCTTATTAACCCTAGCTGGTTTGCGGATTCCATACCTGTGTGTGAGATACAGTTGACCAACTAATATGGGTATCATGGGTTTCTACTGAACAGTATCTGCAGGATGTATCTCATTATTCTTAATGACGTGTGTTGCTTTACTCGTAGGTATGTCACCGTTCTCCAGCTCTTTGGGTTTGTCGGCATTAGGTTGCCATGGTGATGGGTGGGGCTCAGTTGGGAGCCGGCGCTCTGATGTCATTCCCGAGGGACAGCATCTGCTCGGCGTTGGGAGGGGATGTCACAATCAATCGGTGAGTATTTTGTACACTATTTAAATGTCCTGTTTGTTTGTTGTTATATATCCTGATGAAAGTCTGCGGATAGCGGACTGAAACGTTTATTTTTATATGCAATAAATATTTTCTTGAGCAAGACCAGGAGTGCCGCCATCACTACTTACGTAGGTGGAGATCTATCTATATATATATATATGTGTGTGTGCTAATGCTTTCCTGTCATCTGTTTGCACATTTCTGTAGTCTAATTATTCCATAGTCTATTATTATAATAATAATTTTATATAGCGCCAACAGTTTCCACAGCACTTTACAACAGCCAAAGGGAACAAGACACAAATAGACTAGCATAACATGGAGACGAGGTGTAGAGGGCCCTGCTCCATGGAACTTACATAGAAAATATATGTATTTTCTAGATTGTATCTGAGTTTTCAATGTCATGGCCAACATTACTGTAATGAAAAATATATAAGCGTCCATATTTCTGGTTTTTGGAACATGTCTGTCCATGACATATGATTGTCTTCGAATTCCAAAGGATGAGAAATATTTTTATTTTTTTATTTCATCCCCCCCCCCAGGAATTTCATCATCCAAGTAAAAAAAGTTTTGATCGAAGGGACTTTATTTGGAATTATTCAAACGTGCCTTTATTACGGGAATACCTTTACGTTGTAAAAGAGGAGGTTTTGCGTGATCTCATTGAAGGGGTCATCAAAGATTACGAGGCAACTGTGGCATCAAAGATAAAGAATTTACGCAAGTGTAAGTCTAGTGGTTCTTTTATTGAATGATATTGCATTTTGGCATGAGGTTGATCTCTACCCACAGGTGTAAAACTGCTAAGTCTGTTGAAGAAACATGTTTAACACCTTATAGGCAGAGCCAGATTTACATTTCAGAAGCATGTAAATTGTAAGCACAAAAATCTGGCGTGCCCTGCCCCAGGTTTGGGTCGAAATCCCTACGACCAGGTTCCCTAATGCCAAAATCCCGACGGCCAACTATCCTACACTGCCAATTTCCCTACGCCGACAACTCCCTGACGGCCAACTTCCAGACATCCAAAATCCCAGCTGCTAGCACTAACCCCCTAACCCCCCTAAACCTAACCCTAACCCCCTAAACCTAGCCCCACCCCTAACCCTCCTAAACCTAACCCTAACCCCCCTAAACCTAGCCCTAACCCCCCTAAACCTAACCCTAACCCCCTAACCCTAAACCCCATAACCCCCTAAACCTAGCCCTAACCCCCTAAACCTAGCCCTATCCCCCCAAACATAGCCCTAACCCTAACCCCCCTATATATAGCCCTAGCCCTAACCCTAACCCCCTAGCCCTAACACCCTAACTCTAACCCTAGCCCTAACCCCCCTAAACCTAGCCCTAACCCTACACCCCTAATCCTAGCCCTAACCCCCCTTAACCTAGCCCTAACCCTCTAAACCTAGCCCTAACCCTAACCCCCTAAACCTAGCCCTAATCCCCTAAACCTATCCCTAATCCCCCTAAACCTAGCCTATCCCCCCAAACATAGCCCTAACCCATACCTCCTAAACCTAACACTAACCCCTAAACCTAGCCCTAACCCCACTAAACCTAGCCCTAAACCCCCTAACCCTAGCCCTAACCCCCCAAACCTATCCCTAATCCCCCTAAACCTATCCCTGATCCTCCTAAACCTAGCCCTATCCCCCTAAACCTAGCCCTATCCCCCAAACCTAGCCCTAACCCTAACCTCCTAAACCTAGCCCTAACCCTAACACTAACCCCTAAACCTAGCCCTGATCCCTAAACCTAGCCCTAATCCCTAAACCTAGCCCTAACTCCACTAAACCTAGCCCTAACCCCACTAAACCTAGCCCTAACCTCTAAACCTAGCCCTAACCCCCTAAACCTAGCCCTAACCCTAACCCCCTAAACCTAGCCCTAACCCCTCTAAACCTAGCCCTAACCCCCTAAACCTAGCCCTAACCCCCTTAAACCTAGCCCTAACCCCCTAAACCTAGCCCTAACTCTAACCCCCTAAACCTAGCTCTAACCCCCCTAAACCTAGCCCTAACCCCTAAACCTAGCCCTAATCCCCACAAACATAGACCTAACCCCCCTAAATCTAGCCCTAACTATAAACCCCCTAAACCTAGCCCTAACCCTGACCTCCTAAACCTAGCCCTAACCCTAATCTCCTAAATCTAGACCCATCGCTAATCCCCCTAAACCTAGCCCTAACCCCCCAAACCGAGCCCTAACCTCCTAAACCTAGCCCTAACCTCCTAAACCTAGCCCTAACTTCCTAAACCTAGCCCCCCTAAACCTAGCCCTAGCCCACCTAAACCTAGCCCTAACCCTAACCTCAACCTCCTAAACCTAGCCCTAACCCCAAACCTAGCCTTAACCCCCTAAACCTAGCCCTAGCCCCTAAACCTACCCCTAGCCCCCTAAACCTAACCCTACCCCTAAACCTAGCCCCCCTAAACCTAGCCCTAGCCCCCTAAACCTAGCCCTAAACCTAACCCCCTAAACCTAGCCCTAATCCCCTTAAACCTAGCCCTAACCCTAAACCCCTTAAACCTAACCCTAAACCTAGCCCTAATCCCCCTAAACCTAGCCCTAGCCCCCTAAACCTAGCCCTAACCCTACCCCTAAACCTAGCCCTAGCCCCCCTAAACCTAGCCCTAGCCCCCTAAAGCTAGCCCTAACCCCTAAACCTAGCCCCTAAAACCTAGCCCTAACCCCCCTAAAGCTAGCCCAAACCCTAACCCCCTAAACCTAGCCCTAAACCTAACCCCCTAAACCTAGCCCTAATCCCCTTAAATCTAGCCCTAAACCTAAACCCCTTAAACCTATCCCTAACTCTAAACCCCCTAAACCTAGCCCTAATCCCCCTAAACCTAGCCCTAACCCTAAACCCCCTAAACCTAGCCCTAACCCTATCCCCCTAAACCTAGCCCTAATCCCCCTAAACCTAGTCCTAATCCCCTAAACCTAGCCCTAACCCCCATAAATCTAGCCCTAACCCTAACCCCCCTAAACCTAAGGGTTAGGGTGTTAGTATTAGGGTTTGCCGCTGGGATTATGGATGTCTGGAAATTGGCCATGTAGGGAAATTGGGATGTACTGTATATTTGTGTTGTTTTTTAATATCTTGCATCGTATTACTTTGTATTTCTGTAACTGTAACACTTCAATGTTCTTGAACCCAGGACATACTTGAAAATGAGAGAAATCTCAATGTATCCTTCCTGGTAAAATCCTTTATAAATAAATAATAAATAAATGTCTGGCACTTGTTCTTTCTGGAAGTTGGCCGTCAGGATGTTGGCATTAGGGAACCTGGCCGTAGGGATTTTGTTCGGCACCCCTCTGCTCCCCCCCCCTTCGCACATACCAAAAATGGGGGAAATAATATTTTTAATTGTTTTGGGGCAAGCAAACAAATTACACATCTTAAAATACTTAAAAAGGTTTAGCATGAGTGGAGACAGGATGCATGGAGGAGGAAATGGGAAGAGTCAAGGATGAGCAGCTGGAGAGCTGGCTGCTCAACCTGCCATGCCCACCTTCACATTCCACATCTCTGCCACCTCTAGGCAGAACTCTACTGCCCATAACATTTGAGAGCCCTCTAAAAAACGGTTTTAATTCCCTTTTATTAGCAATAATAAATTATTGGTGATTATTAACGCTTTCTCTGCAGGGGACATCCTCGCATGTCCCTGCTGTATGCAGAGGATGTCCCCCACACGTCACTCCATTTCTGCAGGAATGCAGGGTATTGAGGATGACCTGACTGATGTTCTTCACCGATCTGACATTCTAGAAGTCCGACCTTGCTGTGGGACCCCACAATGCAGTGACATTGAGCACAGTTGTGATGCAAGGCAGAACTACTGGTAAATGCCTGGGAGGTCAAGGGGGTGTCCATTTGGACCCCTGTTCACCCATCTGCAGGTATAGTCCTAACTGAGGTATCATTTACAGTTACAAGCATTTATAAAATACCAACAGGTTCCGTAGCGCTGTACAATGGAAGAGTCAGAATAACAAATATACATACACATTACATACCCCAGACAGTAGGAGAGAAGACCCTGCTCAAGAGCTCACAATCTAAGAGGAAAGGGATGACACGCTAGGTGAGGTTGAATAGAGTGCAAGAAGTAATGGGGTACATGTGGGAAGAAGGAGCAAGAGATGAACAATGGGGGATTAGAGAGTGAGCCCATAGGCTTCCCTAAAGCAATGGGTTTTCAGTGATGTCTTGAAGGACTGGAGAGACAGGGAGAGTCTAATGTTGAGGGGGAGGGAGTTCCATAGAAAGGAGGCAGCTCGGGAGAAGTCCTGAAGGTTTGAGTTGGGGGTCCGGGTACGAATAGCAGATAACATCAGGTCATTGGCAGAGCGGAGTGGTTGGGACGGGATGTACCTGTTAATAAGGGAGGAGATGTAGGCAGCGGCGCGGTTATGGAGAACTTTGTATGTGAGCACCAGTATTTTGAATTGGATTCTAAAGGAAACCGGAAGCCATTGCAGAGATTGATAAAAGGGTGAGGTGTGAGAGGTGCGGGATATGAGGCGTATAAATCGGGCATATGCGTTCATTACAGACTGCAGAGGGAGAATCTGGGATCTTTTAAGGCCAGAGAGAACGAGGTTACAGTAGTCCAGACGGGAGATAAGTACTTGGATGAGCATTTTAGGAGAGTCATGATTAAGAAAGGGACAGATGCATTCAATGTTTTTTAGGTGGAAGTAGCAGGATTTGGTTAATAACTGAATGTGAGAAGTAAAGGATAGATTGGAGTCCAAGAGGACCTCGAGGCAGTAAGCCTGAGACATATAATACTTGTGTTATGCAATGCATAAGTCTAAGAGATAATAATTATGCAGTCCCCTATAATAAAGAGAATGTATAAAGTCTTACGATGAATGTTTATCTTCAAAAAATAAAAAGAATATTGTAAGAAATTTAAACAAATCATATTTTCCAGATAACATTTGTTTCCTTTATTAAAAGGTATAAATCATGGAGACTTAAATGATCACAATATTCTTCTTGAAAAGACAACGTCTCTTGGGCACGATGAATATAAAATATCAGGAATTCTTGATTTTGGCCACATCAGTGAAGGCTACTATATTTCTGAAGTTGCGATAACTATCATGTATATGATGATTGAAAGCAGTGACCCATTGCCTGTAGGAGGACATGTTCTGGCGGGGTTTGAGAGTGTCCTTCCATTGACTACAGAAGAAAGAGACACTTTATTTACCTTGGTGACCTGCAGATTTGCACAATCCCTTGTAATAGCCAGGTACAACATACTGCTATGTCCAGAAAATGAAGAATATTTGTTGACAACTGCGAAAACTGGATGGAAACATTTGATGAATCTGACCAGCTTGGGGAAAGAAGCCGTAGAAAAGATCTGGTTCACGACCGCAGAATCATACAGTGCTGAAAAATAATAAAATTTGCTTCCAGTTTCCTGCTTGATGCAACATGACATTTAACTTCCTTCAATACCGAGCACGTCTCCAATTGTTATTTGTAGAGCGAAAAAAATAGACCAATAGTGAAGGACTATTATAACAGTAAAATTGATTGCTATTTATTGCGCGTACATTAAAACCGCATATATAAAAGGAAGTTAACTTCCTTCAATATCGAGCATGTCTTCTTAATATTTTTTATCCCATCTATTTGAAATATGGGCTCTGCTGCAAACAATTAAATTTAGAGTAAAATAGGAAATTTGCAGATTTTTTTTATTCCATAATAGTTAAGATTTATTTGCTAATTTTTCCTGCATTTGTTTTGTGTATTCATTTATCCTTTACAGAAATATTGTCGGGATGAAAGGTTCTAAACTTTAGACGATGTACTTTATTTTTACACAATTTCACATGTGGTCTGCATTATCAATTATTGATTGATGCGGTATAGGCATTTATGAGAAGGATGGTCTCAACTATGGTCACCACCAGCAGTAGGGTATGGGTTTGTGATTCAGAGATGATGTTTGAGATTTTTTGGGGGAACTTATGGAGAAGATATCCATGTTGCTAAGGGAGACCCCGGAATTAGGAAGAACATGGCCGAGACCTATACGGAGGAGGAGAGGGTCTCTATTGCCAGGGGGAACCTAAGACACAAATGGACAAAATCCGGAAGTGGATCAGAACGGATGAGACGTATTGGAGAAATAGCGTCGTAGCAACAGTGAGGGATACCGGGTCCAGGTGGGCGTACACCAGAGCAGCTGCCAGAAATTTTTCATCAACACACGACTATATTAGGGTGCGGGATCTGTTTAAACACCACTCTTGAGGAAGTCAGATATAGACAAAACGGGTCGGGTGGCGAACCCCGAGACTGTGGGACTAAGGCTTGGACCTGCTGTGAATCCCCGGAACCGGGTGACTTTTATATATGCGGTTTTAATGTTTTATGATGTACGAGCAATAAATAGCAATCAATTTTACTGTTATAATGGTCCTTCACTATTGGTCTATTTTTTTCTCTTTACAAATAACATTTGGACATACATGGAGAAAATGAAATGAATCAACGAAGCAGCCAGATCTTTACTGCATACCTACATGACTGATTTAACCACTGTTTGGGAGTGTGAAATTAGCTTATTGCTGTAACACTTGGTGCAGAGGGGTTTTACCCTATAAGGAAAAAAAATGGCATCTGCGCTTATTCCCATTATACCGTGTGAAACAAAACACAATTTGAAGCTTTGGTTTCTGTTAATGGCCATTAAGAGAGTAAGCTCACCCGCCAACGTCAAGGCACCTCTAGTGAGGGTGAGTCCTATCCAAAATGAAGCCACAGGCTACTGTATAGCAAACAATCACTGCCCACGCTGCTTTTCAGTTATGAGGCAAACTGGCGGGTGAGCTTACTCTCTTAATGGCCATTAACAGAAACCAAAGCCTCTAATTACGTTTTGTTTCACACTGTATAATGGGAATAAGCGCAGATGATATTTTTCTCGTTATGTTTTATATATGTTGCTGGGCTGGATACATTTGGTGGTTGCAGCCGTCCCATCGGGGAATAGGCGTGACCCCACCCCTCCTGTATTATTTTTAGATTATGCCACATATTATTTTTATATTCTATCGATATTTTTTGGAAGCTGCATTGCTAATAATCTCTTTACGATCACTACAAACCCCAATAAGCAGGAGATCTGACCATTTTATTATCCATTTTTGTATTTGACACAAAGGCCATTGCTGCCTGTATGCTGATAATGCAGACCACATGTGAAATTGTGTAAAAATAAAGAACATCGTCTAAAGTTTAGAACCTTTCAACCTTTCATACTTCTGTAAAGGATAAATGAGTACATGAAAAAAATGCAGGAAAAATTAGCAAATAAATCTTAACTATTATGGAATAAAAAAAATTCAGCAAATTTCCTATTTTACTCTAAATTTGTTTGCAACACAGCCCATGTTTCAAATAAATGGGATAAAAAAATATTAACGAGACGTGCTCGGTGTTGAAGGAAGTTAACTTCCTTTGATATAATTTTATATATGCGGTTTTAATGTTTTATGATGTACGCGCAATAAATAGCAATCAATTTTACTGTTATAATGGTCCTTCACTATTGGTCTATTTTTTTCTCTCTACAAATAACAATTGGAGATACATGGAGAAAATGAAATGAATCAACGAAGCAGCCAGATCTTTACTGCATACCTACATGCCTGATTTAACCACCCTTTGTAACACTTGGTGTAGAGGGGTTTTACCTTATGTCCGTTATATTTTAATGTGGCATAATGCCTGTGGATGGAAATTACAGTAACTCCTTGTATCCAGGGGTGAACGGAGAATTCTTGAGGCCACTGGGCCATAGGAGATAAACGGGTCTAAATCGTGCTGGCAAGGACAGCCCATATGTGCTTTGTTTTAAAACATTTAGGTCTTCACTAATTTTCAAAATGAAAATATGGCAAAGGCAAAGACATGACGAAGAATGACACACAAAGATACTGGAAAACACACTGGCGGAGACAAAATGAGTCCCTGTTACATGGAGATGTGATTTTTTATCTATGGGGGGTTGCAGCCCAGCTGAAAGTGCAGGCCTGACCTAGCCTGGGGAGGGGGGGTGACCCTCATGGGGTCAGCTCCTAGGCTAGGGCCCTTGAGTATTGCCCTATTACCCTAATAGTCAGTCCACCCCTGCTTGTATGTGTCCTTTGTTGTGATTTTCAATCATTATATCTCACAGAATTTTATTGCTATACAGCAGTAGTGACCCCAGATCTCTCCCTGTATTCTTCCTTTTCCTGGCCTTTACTTTTAACAGTAAAGTTTGAGTTTTAAGTTACAGTGAGGATGAGGGCTGCTCCTTGTAACGTGTTTACAGTACTAGAGGGTCAAAGTAGTGAGCTCTCATTGGAATTTTTGTTCCTCCACAGGAGGCACACTGTTCTCACAATAAGAAGACATGCCGAAGGGGTCTATGTGCCAAATTTTGCTTTTGTTATATTACAAGCTACAATTGAGTTTGCATGTTTCAGCAAGGAAAGGGTTTCGTATTATATTTTATAGGATTAACTCGTAGCACAGAAAACAATCTTGACTGTGACATAAATTTCTAGTTATTATTCTTTATTTATATAGCACCAGCATATTCTGCAGCGCTGTGCAATGGGCACAATATAGACAGGGTTACAATACATTGAACAACAGTTGATAAACCAGTACAGGAGGAAATAAGGGTCCTATTCCTGTGGGAACTCACAATCTTAGAAGGGTTGGGGGCAGGGGCAGACTGACAACTAATGGGGCGCCCGGGCAATAAGAGATCCTGGGGCCCCCTGTGCCATGCCCATAAAAGGTTAACCCCCCAAAAAAAGAAATACACGCATAACTGTCTCACACACACACTATGCTCAAACACACTGCTCACACGCACACACTACACTCACACACAGCTCACACACAGCACACACACACAGCACACACACAGCTCACACACACAGCACACACACACAGCTCACACACTGCTCACACACACACTCTGCGCTCACACGCACACACACACGCTCTGCCCACACACACACACACTGCCCACACACACACTCTGCTCAAACACACACACTCTGCTCAAACACACACACTGCTCAGTCTGTTCACACACGCACTGCTCAAACACACACTTAAACTGCTAACACACACACTGCTCAAATACACACACACACTGTTCAAACACACTGCTCAAAAACAGTCTGCTCAAACACACACTGCTCAAACACACACACACCTGCTTGTTATACTCACAGGTTAGAATCCTGGTCTTTCTCTTGGCTTGTCTCCGTTGACTCACCCTCCCTGCATGTGCTGGACACATCCAGCACAGCAGGGGAGGCTCTGCATCGAGCGGCAGTGGAGGGGGAAGGGGCGGAGCCAGCATCTCCCCATGTGAGCTGCTGGTCAGGCAGCCCCTTCTCCCTCCTCCTCCACCCCCCCTCCGCAGGGCCTTTACTTCCGGGCAGTGTGTGGGAGATTGATCCCACACGCTGCCCAATCAAATGGGAGACCAGGTGCCTGCCTGGACCGCAGGGCCAATCCGGGCCTCCCTTCCCATCGGGGCCCTCGGGGAGTGCCCGATGGCTCAGTCCGCTCCTGGGCCCTCAGCTAGGCCCGGGCACTCGGCCAAGGTCCGCTCGGACCGACTTGTGATTGGGGGGTGGAAACAGGAGGAGAGGACTGCAAGGTGAGAGTGATGGACTGGGGGCAGTGAGGTGTATCAGTGAGTCGGGTGGTCGGCTTCCCTAAACAGGAACAGGGAGAGCATTCCAGAGGATGGGGACTGCGCGTGAGAAGTTCTGTAGTCTATCATGGGAAGAGGTGATACGGGGAGAAGCTAGGCGTAGGTCAATGTTTGACCTTAGGGAGCAGACTGGGGTGTATTTGGTGATTAGTGAGGACAGGTAGCGGGGAGCTGAGTTAGTGAGAGCTTTTTAGGTCAGGGTAAGGATTTTGAATTTAATTCTGCAGTGGATGGGGAGCCAGTGAAGGGATTCACAGAGGAGCAGCAGAGACCGAGTGGTGGATGAGCCTGGCAGAGGCATTCAGAATGGATTGTAGGGGACGAGGCGAGAGAGAGAGAGAGGGAGGCCAGCAAGAAGATTATTACAATAGTCAAATTGGGAGATTACAAGGGCGTGGATGAGTTGCTTTGTGTTGTCAGTGGTAAGAAATGGTCAAATTCTGTAAATATTGCGTAGTTGGTAGTGGCAGGAGGAGGAAAGAGACTGGATGTGGGGAGCGAAGGAAAGAGCCGAGTGTAACTCCGAGACAGTGAGCCTGGTTAGATGGGGAGATAGTGATACCATCAACCATGATGGAGAAGTCAGGAGGTGGGGGAGGCATTAGAGGGAGGAATTAGTAGGAGCTCAGTCTTGGACATGTTACTCTTTAGGTGGTGAGAGGCCATCCAGGAGGAGATGCTAGATAAACAGTCGCTGACTTTGGAAAGAACAGGAGAGAGATCAGGGGTAGAGAGGTAGATCTGAGAATCATCAGCATATAAGTGGTAATTGAAGCCAAAGCTGTTAATGATTTTTCCCAGGGAGGAGGTGTAGATCGAGATGAGCAGAGGACCCAGGACAGAGCCTTGAGGTACACAACTGATAAAGGCATTGAAGAGGAGGAGTTACCAGCAAATGACACAGAGAAGGACCTGTTAGTCAGATAAGAGTGAATCCAAGAGGGTGCAGTGCCACAGAGACCAAGAGAGTCAAGAGTCTGTAGAAGGAGGGGGGGGGTTGACAGTGTCAAAAGCAGTCGAGAGGTCAAGCAGGATGAGAATAGAATAGTGGCCGTGGTTTTTAGCAGTTAAGAGGTCGTTGGTGACTTTGGTGAGGGCAGTTTCAGTTGAGTGTAGGGGATGGAAGCCAGATTGCAGGGGGTCGAGTAGGGAATTAGAGGACAGGAAGAGGGAGAGGCGGTTGAAGACTAGTTTTTCCAAGAGCTTAGATGTGAACGGAAGCAGGGATACAGGACGGAAGTTGGATGGAGAGTTGGGATCGAGGGAGGGTTTCTTTAGTATAGGGGTAACCTGTGAATGTTTTGAAGGTGGGTGGGAAGGAGCCGGTGGAGAGCGATAGGTTGAAGATGTGTGAGAGAGCAGGGGTGAGGAAGGAGGAGAGTGAGGGTGTTAGATATGAGGGAATGGGGTCAAGCGCGCACGTGATGAGAGGAGGACAGTAAGGAAATTACTTCCTCTTCAGTGGTTGGAAGGAAGTGGCAGAGGGTTGCAGAGGGGGCTCCTGGGATTGGAGGTGGTGGATTATTGTTTGTGTTGGGATGTTGCATCTGAAAGTGAGCGTTTTATTTAAGAAGTAATCTGCCAGGTCCTGTGCGCTAAAGGCAGATGAGGGGGAGGTGCGGGTGGGTAGAGGAGAGAGAGGAAAGTGGACCATAGTCGTTTATGGTTGGAGGACTGAGTGGATATAAGCGATGAGAAGAAGGCTTTTTTGGCCAAGTGAAGGGCCGAGGTGTATGAACGCAGAATGAACTTGAAATGAATGAATTCAGCTTCAGAGTGGAATTTCCTCCACCACGTTCTGCAGTGCAGGAGTATCTTTGCAGATAGCATGTCTGGAGGGTGTGCCAAGGCTGAAGCTGGCATCGTGGGGCTTTACACAGTCAAGGAGGAGTAAGCGTGTCTAGAGCAGAGATAAGTGTAGCGCTATAGTGGTCAGTGGCAGCGTCAGGGCAGGTGAGGGTTTAAGTGTGCGGGAGATGTGGAAGTAGATTGGAGAATTGGCAGGCATCCACAGAATGCAGATTTCTGCGAGTGCGTGTGCTGGATGGGGGAGGAGGAAGTTTAGTCCACATAGGTTGAAGGCGAGATGGTGGTGGTCAGAGATAGGGAAGGGGTGACAAGCGAAGTCACAAAAGGAGCAGAGGTTGAAAAGACAAGATCAATAGAGTGACCTTCACGATGGGTAGGGAGAAGGGAGGATTGCGTAACTGTTCCGTCATAAATGCATTGACTTTAAAGACCCTTGGTCTTTAAGGGGCCAAGGGAGGATATGAGCGAAAGAAGTTTGGAGGCAGCAGGGGCAGAAGGATCATCAATGGGAATATTGAAGTCCCCAAGAATTAGGTGTAGCGCTGTGCTAAAAATCTTGCTGTGGCAGTACCTATTTTTGGCCACAAGATGGAGACTATCGCGATCAGAGATACTGGACATTGGGACTACATTGGGACTACAATGCCCGGCATGCTTTGCAAGAAGACAGGAAGTGGGTGGGGACTGGACACTTACATCCTCTGCCTCGTGGAGAAGGTTCCAGAGCGCGCCAGGGAAGGGAAGAGAGGAGACGCATTGTATGAGATCACCAGAGGGCCTATGCCAGAGACCCAGAGAGAGCCCAGAGAGACCAAGAGAGACCTGTTGCTGCAGAGAGGATCACCCCAGCTGAGGAGAAGAAGACCCGCGGGAATCCAGGCATTGCTGCAGACCGGAGGAATCGAACGGAGAGCAGGCGGTGAGCTGGATAAGCTGTTTGGAGTCAGACAACGGATCAGGCCGCTAGTATCCCCAGTCAAAATCGGGTGGAGAGAC
The DNA here is from genome assembly GCA_009667805.1 of Leptobrachium leishanense. Taxonomy (NCBI): domain Eukaryota; kingdom Metazoa; phylum Chordata; class Amphibia; order Anura; family Megophryidae; genus Leptobrachium; species Leptobrachium leishanense. The sequence continues at coordinate 54,088,440 of CM019065.1, read as the reverse complement.
GTCCTGGGTCAGCGGAGCCTAAAGCAGTCATCGGATGGGTGAGAGGCCTCCAAGGCTGTTGTATGATTGAAGGACGCTCTGCTGTTTCTCTTTAAAGTTTACAGGGCCCCAACTGACTAGTCGAAGACTTTTCTTTAATAAATTCACTGGCCAGTTGAACAGTACCCGGGTACCACACACACACACACACACGGATACGCTTCTCACATTCTGGAACTTAACTTGTACAGGACTCATTTCCTTTTACGAATCGGAACGGGGGTTAAGGACAAAGATACGTTCCGAATACATTTTTCTCTTTTCCGCTGCGCGTTTGCCGTAATACAAAAGGGATTGTATGTTTGGGGTTTCGCTACGTGTCCCTTTTTCTGAACTATCGGGAAATTGCATTCTTTTATGTTCGGTCGCGAATATTTTATTTTCCGAAATACGAAGCCTCGTGTTTCGTTTCTTTTCCGTTGCGCGTTTTACCGGAATACGAAAATATTGTAATAACTCTTGTGAATACCGTGTTTCAACATCTGCTCAAGATTTTAGTAAACTATTTAAATGATAAAAACTCACAACTGTGTTGGAGTATATTTATTCCCTAGTGCGGGGAGACTGACCCGTGGTTCATTTTCAGCGGCTCCTCCGGGAGTGAGCGCTACATAGGCATGGAAGGTTAGTAGAAAGAAAGTGAGAAAGCCATGTAGCAAAGTGGTCTGGAAACTGGGAGATTGGTCCAAGTGGGCGGTAGATGACTGCCACTCTGAGAGCCAGGGGAGAGAACAGGCGGATGCAGTGTGCTTCAAAGGAGGAGAAGGAGAGAGGAGGGAGGTGCTGGTAGGTACAGGTGGGAGAGAGCAGAATTCCGACCCCGCCACCATGTCTCTCACCTAGTATGGCTGAAATGTAGACCACCATGTGTGAGAGCAGCATTGGAAGCAGTGTCAGAGGGAGTTAGCCAGGCTTCAGTGAGAACTAAGAGGTTGAAGGAGTTGGAGATGAAGAGGCTGTGGATAATAGTGAGTTTGTTGCACACAGAGCGAGCATGCCAGAGGGCGCAGGAGAAAGAGCACAGGCGATGAGGGTTTATGGGAATGAGGTGGCTGGGATTGCAGGGAGTTGTATTACTTGTGTGGGAGATAGGATGAGAGGGAGAGAGAGATATCACCTGCATAAAGTAGCAGCAGGATAATGAGAAAGAGAAGGTGGGAATGGGATTTGTGTGAGTGGGAGTGATTGGAAGCATGAAAAATAGAGGGAGACCAGTTTCTGAGGAAACAAAGAAGCTCATGTGAGGCCATCATGTGGGAAGAGAGAAGGCAGGGAGAGCTGTCGATGGTGGAGGGGTTGCAGGTACAGGGGCATGAGTTCCATTTAAGGAAGAATGTAGAGTAAAAGAGATAGAGAAAGCATTCTTCAGCAGTGTGGATTACCATTATGTGGACCTTGCAGTTCCTCCCTCCAGTTTCCTAACTCCAGTTGATAACTCAAATTCCGCTTGGGCCATGTGACGGAAACGTTCTCTTCCGTCTGTCTTGGCTCTCCAGACACCCCTTCGTTGCGGTCAGCCCGGCTACTGGGAGCTCTGTCCTCAGCGCCTCGAGCAGCTTGACCTGCCTGCTTCTGATTCTCTGCCCTGGAGCTGTTAGGAATTTCCAGAAGGCCGCTCTGTGCCTTCTGGGGGTGATAGTGGGTACCCTGAATGAGACACCAGACGAGCTGTATGTTCCCACAGGATTCTCTCTCTCTCTGAGCTCTGAGAGTTCTCTGACTTTTTAATGAACAAAACGCCACCATTTATGCTGAAGTCCAACAGTCATAATTTGCATAAAATGACGCACCTCGTCCTACCAATATACTAATTACATTATGTCGGTTATTTACAATAAACATTCCTCTTTACATTCTTTAGCCTTCAGCTCACACAACATTTGTATAATCCATTGTTCTAACACATCAGATTAAACACGAAACACTATCACAGATCCCTTGAATTAAACATGCAGCTATATAAGGGGAAAAGCCCTGTTGCATAAATTACACAGCAGTAAAGCTTGTTTACTGGCTATACAGAAACACATTTACCTACAGGAATACAAGTATTTTTAAAACCAAAGCTACGCCATTTTACAGTACATTCATATAATAATGATACATTGTAAAATACACCTCCCTTCAATAAAACCACATAGTAAGAACATAAAATTGTCCATACAATTTGAAACGCAAAACCGAGGTAAAAGTAAAAATTGTCTTTAAAACAGCCAAGTCAGTTTTTTGTGGCTCGCTGAGGAGTGCCAGTTGTCAGCTCCGTGACAAGCCATGCCACTTAAGACCTGCACTGGCTCTGTGAGCTTGCTCTAAGTAGTCCACGTTCCTGGTTTGGAATAAGCCCTGGGAGCTGGGAATCAAGGAATTAAGCTCTCACACCTGGTGCCGTGCCGTCTGGCTATCAGGAGTTTCACACTTGATAATTAGGATAGGTGGCCAAAGACAGGAAATCACCAGCAAAAGGTCCAAATCATACAGAAAAATAATACAGGGAATCGAAGTCTGTCACAGTGAGGGGGTCTGGGGATGATGTGCCGTGGAGTCTCATACCTGTGAAGAGAGGAGATACCATTAAAAGGCATGCCAATGATTAGGGGTCATGATGGTGGGTCATCCCAGCTGATAGTGTGGATGCAACTCCAGTTGATAACTCAAATTCCACTTGGGCCATGCCACTTACGCCAATGTACAATGTGTGGGCACTTTGCATTACATAGAAATTAAGCCACCCACTCCCATAACCCCCATACTCATGGCTAACAAGTGAGGGATTAAATAAAAGCAGGTAAACTTTTGACTATATTAACCCCACAACACCTGATTATTGGGCGGTATTATGTCTACTATTCATTTACTCCAGGGATGTCCAAACCCCAGCCCCAACTCCCATGCTTCTCCATCCATCTAATGCAGTCCTGGATCTCTGGGAGTTGTAGTTCAGGAACATCTGGAGGCCGGAGTTAGGACATCCATGATTTACTCTGTTTGCACTCGATTGGTGGATTATTATAAAACCAGCCTGTTACATAAGGGAAAGTTACAGTTACTGCCATAAAGCTAAATACTTTATGGCACTTCACGGCAGGAAGTATAGTCAACTTCCTGGTACTGTTGAGTCTTTAAGCAGCCATCTTGTATAACAGAAACAAAATGTTCAGCTCCTGCCCTTTTGTATACCCTCACACCTATAAGTAGTAGAATGACTGCAATAACTGTTCCACATTCTGTATAAATGGATTATCCAGCATTCCTTCTTCTAGTTTTAGGACATTAATTCAGGCTTGTATGAGAGAAATCTGTATACTGCAGCCATGTCATAATATATATGTGTATTCTCCATTTGGCTGTACAGTGGTTTTTTTTTTACAATAAACTTTCACAGGAACTCAGTCTTTCAGAAGACAATCACTGTTTTGTTATACTACTGCATAGCTCCAAGGACGGTAAAGATGGGATAGGAGACCTCTTTCTTTGTGAACCATGAGGTTCCGGAGAAGGTGGGTGACCTAAAAGCCCACCCTCTTTGTCAATTAACTCCTTTCCAGCTACCAATGGGTGAGGATGAAAGTAAATAATTGTGTGGTAATGTCTGCACAGGTTCATCTACCAGCAATAAATCAATTTTAATGAAATATAAACCATTCATCCAAATTTCAGACAGACCAGATCAACATTGCACCAAAATATTCATTTATTTGATTTAAATAAAAAGCCTGGTTCTAGAGAGCTGTTAGTTTTAGCGAGTGGGGTATTAAAAAGATGAAGATACAGGTGGTCCAAATACAACTTGATAAGGACTCAGTCGAAACATTAGGGGTTATTCACAGAGTGCCAAACTTGCTACCGAATTGCACCGAACTGTGAATTTCACAGTACGGTGCAATTTCATGGCAATTCAGCTACTCAGAAAGCTGGCAATTTGCTGAATATTGACGAATTGCCAGCGTAATATGGTGCAATTCGGCTCAGATCACCACAATTTGGCAACCTTCGGTGGCAGTTAAATTTCCCATAGAGAAGTAATGGTTAATCTATTCAGAGAACACCGAACAGCATCGAAATGTCAGTGAAATGGTCAGTTCTTTAGTTCGACAGGTTGAAACAGGCGAATCCCATAGGTTTCAATGTAAAATAAAAAAAGTTATTATTTTTTTAATTCAACCATTTATTCTTTTCATTTGCAGCAAAAAGTCTTTATTTTTTTAGAATTTTTTTTAGCCATTTTTCTGGATTTTATAGCGAAATTTTTTTTATTCTGACTTTTTAAAAATGTTATTATTCTGTAACAGACCTTTTTATTATTATTCAGAGTAAGTTTTTTTTATTATTTCCATGCACTTTCATGCATTTTTATTGTTTTAAACGCTTTTTAATAATTGTGTTTTGTTTTTGGTTTTTCCCACAGTTAGGCAGCTGATCGGCTTTTTCATTGACTGATCGGCATTCAGCGGGCTGCGGGTGCGTTCGGCGATCTGTTTTGCATTTGGCAGATCGTATGCTGCGGTCAGCGGTCTGTTTGGCGGTCGACGGCTGTGTTCGGCGGGTTGATCGGTGTTCGGCAGATCCCTTCAGTGCTGGCTGCTGAATTCACAGCAGGGTCGACGAATTAAATTCTCCAAAGTACGCCGAACAACAGAGTACCGAAATTTCGGTGCTTTCTGAATAACTCCTTAAGTCTCTGGTGATGTTCTAATAAAGTTGCCTTTCTTGTGAAAAGGTCGAGTACCTTTCTTTGCTATAAGAGTATACTGGTGGTGGCATGCAGTGCAGTTGGTGGTACACTATATTGCCAAAAGTATTTGCTCACCTGCCTTGACTCGCATATGAACTTAAGTGACATCCCATTCCTAATCCATAGGGTTCAATATGACGTCGGTCCACCCTTTGCAGCTATAAGGCTGGGGTCAGACGAGCGTGATTTCTATGGGCTGTACGTCCGTGCAGTACGGACATCGTCAGTACGGATGACGCAGTAGTGGTCACACAGTCCGTTTTTTTCACTGAAGTTATTTTTGACGGATGTAGGAGGAAAAATAAATTACAATGAAAAAACATTCTGTCCGTCAAAAATGCTGGACGTATAAATGCAGTCCGTCTGACCATGCTCCATCACTCACACACAAAGCTATGCGGACGTTGTGGACGTGGCGCACTCCGCACGTCCGTTCTAGCAGTATTACGTTCTTGCCTAACCTGCGTCCGTTTGCAGCGTCCGTCATGCGTCCGCAGTTCAGTGCGGACGTACTTCATGTGTCAGGCTCCAATGGACTTTCTTTCATGCTATCACGGACGTACTTTTAGGCGCAATCACGGACGTGAAGACTACGCTCGTCTGACCCCAGCCTAACAGCTTCAACTCTTCTGGGAAGGCTGTCCACAAGGTTTAGGAGTGTGTTTATGGGAATTTTTAACCATTCTTCTAGAAGTGCATTTGTGAGGTCACACACTGATGTTGGACGAGAAGGCCTAGCTCTCAGTCTCCGCTCCAGGGCTCGAGTCGAGCGGGAACGCGCGGGAACGGCGTTCCCGCACTTCTCCGACAGCGGGAACGCTGCGGGAACGCAGCGTTCCCGCTGTGGCCCGAGCCCGAACGCTTAACAGGCGGCCGCCGCACATTGGCGGCGGCCGCGTGCTTCCTATTCTAGCGGCCGGTGACCGGAAGTGGAGCCGCTCGCCTGGCTGTTTCCTAGATCCCAGGCGAGCGGCTGCACTTCCTGTCAGCGGCCGCTGAGCAGGAAACACGTGGCCGCCGGCAGTGTGCGGCGGCGGCAGCAGCAGCAGCAGCAGCGGTAAGTTGGGTTGGGGGCATTATCCATGAGACCAGGGGCACTATCCATGAGACCAGGGGGCATATCCATGAGACCAGGGGGCATATCCATGAGACCAGGGGGCATATCCATGAGACCAGGGGGCAGTATCCATGAGACCAGGGGCACTATCCATGAGACCAGGGGCAGTATCCATGAGACCAGGGGCATATCCATGAGACCAGGGGCACTATCCATGAGACCAGGGGCATATCCATGAGACCAGGGGCATATCCATGAGACCAGGGGCATATCCATGAGACCAGGGGCATATCCATGAGACCAGGGGCATTATCCATGAGACCTGGGGGCATATCCATGAGACCAGGGGCAGTATCCATGAGACCAGGGGCATATCCATGAGACCAGGGGCATATCCATGAGACCAGGGGCATATCCATGAGACATGGGGCATATCCATGAGACCAGGGGCATTATCCATGAGACCTGGGGGCATATCCATGAGACCAGGGGCATATCCATGAGACCAGGGGCATATCCATGAGACCAGGGGGCATTATCCATGAGAGTTGGGGGCATTATCCATGAGACCTGGGGGCAGTATCCATGAGACCAGGGGCAGTATCCATGAGACCAGGGGCATATCCATGAGACCAGGGGCATATCCATGAGACCAGGGGGCATTATCCATGAGAGTTGGGGGCATTATCCATGAGAGTTGGGGGCATTATCCATGAGACCAGGGGGCAGTATCCATGAGAGTTGGGGGCATTATCCATGAGACCAGGGGCAGTATCCATGAGACCAGGGGCATTATCCATGAGACCTGGGGGCATTATCCATGAGACCAGGGGCAGTATCCATGAGACCAGGGGCATATCCATGAGACCAGGGGCATATCCATGAGACCAGGGGCATATCCATGAGACCAGGGGGCATTATCCATGAGACCAGGGGGCATTATCCATGAGACCAGGGGCATATCCATGAGACCAGGGGCATATCCATGAGACCAGGGGGCAGTATCCATGAGACCAGGGGGCATTATCCATGACAGTTGGGGGCATTATCCATGAGACCTGGGGCATTTATATCCATGAGAGCTGGGGGGCAATTATATCCATGTGAACTGGGGAAAATATATCCATATAACCAGTGCTGTGCATATTATTCTTGGGGTTCAGTGCTGTGCATATTATTCTTGGGGTTCAGTGCTGTGTATATTATTATGGGGGCTCTGTGCTGTGCATGTTATTATGTTATTGTTGGGGCTCAGTGCTGTGTATATTATACTGGAGGCTCAGTGCTGTGTATATTATTCTGGGGGCTCAGCGCTGTGTATGTTATTCTGGGGCTCAGCGCTGTGTATGTTATTCTGGGGGCTCAGCGCTGTGTATGTTATTCTGGGGGCTCAGTACTGTGTATATTATTCTGGGGGCTGAGCGCTGTGTATATTATTATGGGGGCTCTGTGCTGTGCATGTTATTATGTTATTGTTGGGGCTCAGTGCTGTGTATATTATACTGGAGGCTCAGTGCTGTGTATATTATTCTGGAGGCTCAGTGCTGTGTATATTATTCTGGAGGCTCAGTGCTGTGTATATTATTCTGGGGGTTCAGCACTGTGTATATTATTCTGGGGGCTCAGTGATGTGTATGTTATTCTGGGGGCTCAGCGCTGTGTATATTATTCTGGGGGCTCAGTGCTGTGTATGTTATTCTGGGGGCTCAGTGCTGTGTATATTATTCTGGGGCTCAGCGCTGTGTATATTATTCTGGGGCTCAGTGCTGTGTATGTTATTCTGGGGGCTCAGTGCTGTGTATGTTATTCTGGGGGCTCAGTGCTGTGTATATTATTCTGGGGGTCTGTGCCTGGAGATATATATATATATAATGCGTTAGTCCAGTTGCCAAAATCACGAGTATACCTGTACGTAGTGATACCTTTCACTGATCAGTATAGTGTCCAGTTTACACTCTTGAAAGTTTGTCTTTTAAATGTAAAGTTAACCCAATAAAAATGGTATCACCGGCTCGTCCGGCTATACTCGTGAGATATATATATATATTTTCTTAAGGTAATGGGGGTTGTGGAATTCGTGGGTGAGTTCCCTCACTTTTTTTCCCAGGACTTGACCCCTGCTCCGCTCTAATTCATCCCAAAGGTGTTCTATCAGGTTGAGGTCAGGACTCTGTGCAGGCCAGTCAAGTTCATCCACACCAGACTCTGTCATCCATGTCTTTATGGACCTTGCTTTGTGCACTGGTGCACAGTCATGTTGGAAGAAGGGGCCAGCTCCAAACTGTTCCCACAAAGTTGGGAGCATGGAATTGTCCAAAATGTCTTGGTATGCTGAAGCATTCAGAGTTCCTTTCACTGGAACTAAGGGGCCAAGCCCAGCTCCTGAAAAACAACCCCACACCATAATCCCCCCTCCACTAAACTTTACACTTGGCACAATGCAGTCAGACAAGTACCGTTCTCCTGGCAACCGCCAAACCCAGACTCGTCCATCAGATTGCCAGATGGAGAAGTGAGATTCGTCACTCCAGAGAACACGTCTCCACTGCTCGAGTCCAGTGTCGGCGTGCTTTACACCACTGCATCCGACGCTTTGCATTGCACTTGGTAATGTATGGCTTGGATGCAGCTTCTCGGCCATGGAAACCCATTCCATGAAGCTCTCTGCGCACTGTTCTTGAGCTAATCTGAAGGCCACATGCAGTTTGGAGGTCTGTAGCGATTGACTCTGCAGAAAGTTGGCGACCTCTTCGCACTATGCGCCTCAGCATCCGTGACCCCGCTCCGTCAGTTTACGTGGCCTACCACTTCGTGGCTGAGTTGCTGTCATTCCCAAACACCTCTATGTTCTTATAATACAGCTGACAGTTGACTGTGGAATATTTAGGAGCGAGTAAATTTCACGACTGGATTTGTTGCGCAGGTGGCATCCTATCACAGTTCCACGCTGGAATTCACTGAGCTCCTGAGAGCGACCCATTCTTTGACAAATGTTTGTAAAAACAGTCTGCATGCCTAGGGGCCTAATTTTATACACCTGTGGCCATGGAAGTGATTGGAACAACTGATTCTGATTATATGGATGGGTGAGTGAATACTTTTGGCAATATAGTGTATTTTGCTGTCTATAACAGAGAATGTTATGTGACTGGACCGTTCTGTTATTCTAACTTTTAGATATTTTTATTATATATATATATATATTTTTAATCTTGGTAATAACAGAACAATAAATGTAATACATGCCACTTTTCAAGTCCTTGTTGTACTTAAGAGGTACTTAAGATTGTTTAACTAGCTTTTTTTCCAGCAAGTGTATTGTTTCGCTTAACCCTTTAACTCTGTAAGTATTACTTTGTGCCGTTTCTCTTTATTGTCATGCTATCCTTTAACCCCTTCACTGCTGAGCCATTTCACGTCTGTGGGCTGAGCTAATTTTTACCACTTTTGCTCATCATGTTTCAACATTGTTTACATTATAATTCAAATGGGAACAATATTGATGCATTAATAAAAATAACACACAAAAAAAAACACTTTTTTTTAAAATTATTTTTATTATTTTTATTTTTATAAGTTTTTTAGTACTTTTAACATGGTCATGTTTGGTATCGTTTGAAAGGCCATGGTCTGACCCTTTAGCTGCCACCGTTCTGGAGATATGGTGGTTCAAAGGAACCCCCTATCTCCAACAGGGGCTTTCCTTGGGAAATCCCCAGGCAGCTAGGGGTTCCCCGGCTAACTGACATCACCACGCCATGCGCGATGACATCAGGTGCTGATGGTGGCCCCCACCTGAGCTAGGCGGCAATCCAGCGCCGAATGGGGCCGGATCTCAGTCCGGCCCTTCAGGGCTTAAAGACAGGCATCGCTTAAAAGGGCACTCACTGACCTTCCAAGCGATGCCTGTCTTGATCTTGTAGACCCTCCCGATCAGGAGGGAGAGGGATCCGAAAGGATCCCCCCTCCCTTCCGGCGATCTCCTGGCTTTGCTGGGGTGGTCGCCTGAAAATTACATCATTGCGTCCGACGGGAGGGTCTATAAAAGTGGCATCTGTCTTCTAGGAAGTCAGAACGCCGCGGGACCCCGGACCAGAGAGGTGAGTATCTCTCTGGCCCCCCTCCGTGCGGAAGACGCGTGGTGAACATCCTCCGCATACAGCGGTAGTCAATGAGGACGTTCCCCACACGTCCTCTGCAGGGAAGGGGTTAAATGTCAAAATATCTGTTTATTTAAATTTTTATCTTTTTTTGTGTTCAACTATTTATTTGTATCCAGCGATAGATAAAGCAAACTTGTGAAAAACTGGAATCTTATGTTTTGTATATATTGGGGGGTATAGTCCTAAAAATAAGCCATACTGGGAATTGCAAGTTGTTGTTGTGGCGCCTATCATTACATAACATGCTATATATTGAGCTATATTGAAAGCTGCTTCTTTTGGTTTACTATCAGAAGGACGCATGTTTTTAAAAGTTGATATAAAATTGTTGTTGTGTCCTTAAAAGTCGCTGAACTTTTGTCAAATTAGCAGGAAATTGTTGGATAAAAATTAAGCAAAAATGGAGCAGAATGTTAGGGTGAACTTTACCTTAACTATAACCTTAACCCTGAAACAAGCAAAACAGTACCGCACCCTAACTATGGGAAAAGACGCTCCATGTCGTCCAGGAGCATCCAATTTGCCTTCAGCCAAATTCAGAGTTTAAAAATTTGGCTGTAGATAAATTAAACAGATGACCAAGACGTGACTTTTTTGTTGCATCCTTTTTTTTCCCTTGCATACGTTCTAGGGATAGGATACCCTTCGTCTTTAGAATGTAGGTCTGTATTTTGAAATACTGTCACCATAAGGCTAGGGTCAGACGAACGCATTTTTCACATTGCACGTATTTTTTCCCGGAATACGCGATAGCGGTCATACGATGCGCCTTTTCGTCCGTGATTTTGTACGGATCATCAATAAAACCCTTTTTGCGTCTGGACGTTATGTTGGCCGGACGTGTGCAGCGTCTGGCGTCTCCCAATCACGCAAACACGCCGCTATGCGGCCGCAGCGCACTCTGTACGTCAGTAGTAGCGGTTTGACGTTCTCGAAAAAATGCGTTCGTTGGCCACTTGCGTTGCACGGACGAATATTCGTGCGGCCGTTCGTCGTATGTTCCCCGGCATTGGACGTCATTTGCTGCTAGCACGGCCGTGATTTCGTGCGGCTAAACGCACGTGAAAAATGCGTTCGTCTGACCCTAGCCTAAAAGAAATTAAACTATAGGATTAGGCAGATGTCTCCATGAATATTTTATTCTGTGTCAAGGGGATCTATAGAAATTAAATTTTTATTGATAAAATCGAAACTTCTTTGCTTCTTATTAAAAAAATTTAAGACTAATGTCAGACGAACGCAGTCAGAGTGCACTCTGCGTGCGTGCACAATGGACGGACGTACTGATGGAAAAGATACTGTAGACACCATACGGTCCGTTTTTGTTGACGGACGTAGGGACAAAAGGGAATTATGGGAAACAAAATTAATATGAAAAATGCTAAAAATTTGAAAAGGATATTAAAAGCCAGTTTGTGCGTCAAGGTGCTGGACGTCGCAAATGCGCTGCGTATGACCTCTCATCACTCACACAGAACGCTGCGCGGACGTGGCGCACTCTGCGCGTCTGTCTAACGGTTTTACGTTCTTGCCTAACTTGTGTCAGTTTGCCACGTGCATTGTGCGTGCGCAGTTCGTTGTGCAAGTACTTTGTGTGTGGGTCTCTATTGCTCATGATTCTATGCTACGACGGATGTTAAACTGTGCGGCAACATGAACGTGACAACTGCGTTCGTCTGACGCCGGCCTAATACGTATCTCTTGCTTTTTTTATTTTTTTATTTTAAATGATTGGTTTGACCAAATAAGCTTAGATCACAATTATTTTATTTTAAACAGAAAAATGCTTTTACATTGAAATACATTGTAAGCCATATTAACAATCATTAGTTACTGTATAGAAGTAGAGTAAAGCTCAGGATCGCAGCACAATGACAATTTCGAAGGGTTTTTCTGAGCCTTGGAATCATTTGTTGCACACAAGCTGTTCTTTAAGCGAAGGAGAAATCCATAGTTGCCACCATGTCGGCTATATTGCACTTGTTAACGTTTCTCTTTATTTTACCAAAGCCGTTTTCTCCCCATACTGTGCCCCAGCTAAATGGGAAAAAATACCATACAGTTATTTATTTAATGATAACGATCAGTTCATATATCAATCAGGGTTATTCAGAGAGAGGTGAAAAGCAGGAGAATGACTGGAGAAGTGAAAATTCTAGGTTAAAATAGCCAAACCAGAAAAATTCTCTACATTTATCTCACTTTCCGAATTCGCTATTTTGACCTAGCATTTTCAGTTCTCCAGTCATTCTCCTGCTTTTCACCGCTCTCTGAATAACCCTGAGTGTGGAATTTTTTCAGTTATCTATCATTTTGCTTTTGAGCACCGACCACATAAAATTTGCAGTTTCTTGTATATTTTCGAGCCAATATGTCATGTAATGAAGGAATGGTGTTTTTAAAAACATGCAGAAATGTTGATATATAAATGCTGGCTGAAAACCCAAAATGCCTTGTATATTCTTGAGGTATTCTTGAACAACTACTGGGTGTTTTTTTTTATGTGGTTCATTGTTTTTTTTATTTTTTAAATAACCATAATAACAAAATATATATAATGTAGAGATTATGTGAGATTAACATTTACATGCATTAACACGGTATAGGGGAATTCATTAGACCTGAGCCTAAAGTTTTAGTTAATGGTTATTGACAAATTAATGGGAGACGCAGGCAAAGTACCTCCTTTATATTGAGCTCATTCATTTACATTGATTCATTTAAGAAGATCAATACCCCAAACTTTGAGTTCAGGTCTACATGAATAACCCTTTATTATATTTAACAATTTGTAGGTGAAGTGTTTATTTTTCCCAGCAGTGTGCGGATTCATATGCTGCATTAATTATACCGCAGAGAGGTGCTGCCCGGCAGTGTGTGGATTCATATGCTGCATTAATTATACCGCACAGATGTGCTGCCCTGCAGTGTGTGGATTCATATGCTGCATTAATTATACCGCAGAGAGGTGCTGCCCGGCAGTGTGCGGATTCATATGCTGCATTAATTATACCGCACAGATGTGCTGCCCTGCAGTGTGTGGATTCATATGCTGCATTAATTATTACCGCAGAGAGGTGCTGCCCGCAGTGTGCGGATTCATATGCTGCATTAATTATACCGCAGAGAGGTGCTGCCCGGCAGTGTGCGGATTCATATGCTGAATTAATTATACCGCAGACAGGCGCTTCCCCGCAGTGTGTGGATTCATATGCTGCATTAATTATACCACAGAGAGGCGCTTCCCCGCAGTGTGTGGATTCATATGCTGCATTAATTATACCGCAGACAGGCGCTTCCCAGCAGTGTGCAGATTCATATGCTGAATTAATTATACCGCAGAGAGGCGCTTCCCCGCAATGTGTGGATTCATATGCTGCATTAATTATACCGCAGACAGGCGCTTCCCCGCAGTGTGTGGATTCATATGCTGCATTAATTATTACCGCAGAGAGGTGCTGCCCGCAGTGTGCGGATTCATATGCTGCATTAATTATACCGCAGAGAGGTGCTGCCCGGCAGTGTGCGGATTCATATGCTGAATTAATTATACCGCAGACAGGTGCTGCCCTGCAGTGTGTGGATTCATATGCTGCATTAATTATACCGCAGACAGGCGCTTCCCCGCAGTGTGTGGATTCATATGCTGCATTAATTATACCGCAGACAGGCGCTTCCCAGCAGTGTGCAGATTCATATGCTGAATTAATTATACCGCAGAGAGGCGCTTCCCCGCAATGTGTGGATTCATATGCTGCATTAATTATACCGCAGACAGGCGCTTCCCCGCAGTGTGTGGATTCATATGCTGCATTAATTATACCGCAGAGAGGCGCTTCCCAGCAGTGTGCAGATTCATATGCTGCATTAATTATACCACAGAGAGGCGCTTCCCCGCAGTGTGTGGATTCATATGCTGCATTAATTATACTGCAGAGAGGCACTTCTCAGCAGTGTGCGTATTCATATGCTGCATTAATTATACCGCAGACAGGCGCTTCCCCGCAGTGTGTGGATTCATATGCTGCATTAATTATACCGCAGAGAGGCGCTTCCCAGCAGTGTGCAGATTCATATGCTGCATTAATTATACCGCAGAGAGGCGCTTCCCCGCAGTGTGTGGATTCATATGCTGCATTAATTATACCGCAGAGAGGCGCTTCCCTGCAGTGTGCGGATTCATATGCAACATTAATTATACTGCAGAGAGGTGCTGCCCCGCAGTGTGCGGATTCATATGCTACATTAATTATACCGCAGAGAGGCACTTCCCAGCAGTGTGTGGATTCATAAGCAGCATTAATTATACTGCAGAGAGGTGCTGCCCTGCAGTGTGCGGATTCATATGCTGCATTAATTATACTGCAGAGAGGCACTTCCCAGCAGTGTGTGGATTCATAAGCAGCATTAATTATACTGCAGAGAGGTGCTGCCCTGCAGTGTGCGGATTCGTATGCTGCATTAATTTTACTGCAGAGAGGCTCTTCTCAACAGTGTGTGGATTCATATGCTGAATTGAAACCTATGGGTTAAACAGCCTTGTTCTTTTAAAAAAGTTAGGAAACCTAAAATTTCACCCAAAAAATGCCTAAAAAATCCTAAATAAATAAATAAGTAAAGTAATCTACTCCCCATTCTTAAATAAGCAATAAAAACTAAATAAGTCATAAAGAACGAAAAACGAACTGATCCGAATCACCCAAAATGATCCGAATCGCCGAAATGATCTGAAATTTCGGATTGTTTCAAAATTTTCGGATGGTCGATATTCCGTTTTCGGAAATGCTCCCGAAATACAGAAATGGTGAATTTTGTCCGAATTTCGATTCGGAACGTAACAAATTGCACATCTCTAATTTGCATGCACGCTTGCTCCTCGGCAGCTGAACAGAACTGAAGAAGATATAGTTACATAGTTAAGTAGGCTGAAAAAAGATATGCGTCCATCGGGTTCAGCCTTTCACACATCACCTACTGCTGTTGATCCAAAAGAAGGCAAAAAACCCAGTCTGACGCTCTCGCCAAT
Organism: Leptobrachium leishanense; assembly: GCA_009667805.1. Lineage (NCBI taxonomy): Eukaryota > Metazoa > Chordata > Amphibia > Anura > Megophryidae > Leptobrachium > Leptobrachium leishanense. Next base: position 54,073,423 of record CM019065.1, on the reverse strand, counting down.
ATACAACATACTGGGAATAAATTCCTTCTTGACCCCAGAATAGAGTCAGTTTTCTCCTTGGATCAAGAAGCTTTTAAATATATACTATTGTTAATGTTAAATTGCACATTGGTATTTGGGTTAGTCAGTGCACGTGAGTGCAAGTTATTATAAGGCTTATTAGATACAACATGAAATATCAACTGCATATCGCTCTATCATAAAGGCTTCAATTCCTTTTCCTTTTTTTTCCAAAGTGAGTTCAGTTTTCTCCATCTTGACTTACTTGGCCACATTTCTCCATGCATATTCCATCTTTCTCTTACATCAACAATCTCTCACTCTTCAAGAGACTTATCGTTTCCCACTGGGCCTACTGGTAGTATTCGAACCCTTACAAAGTCATTGTTTGACCCATTTTCTTGGACTAACTGCCAACTTATATCCTTCCTGCCTTTTGGGTCCAATTTACTAACAATCTGATCTACCTGCAGAATAATGATATATTTTTATTGAAATCTTTGTAATCAGTTCTTAGTCCACCATTTAAACAGCTCTTATCAAGGGTTCTATTAAGTCGTTATTGCTGTCAAGTTGCCCCATCACAAATTACTGCCATGATAGTCTTCCTTGCCTTCTTCTCCTCAAAATATCATGCCTTTAGAGTCTCCCTTTCACTAACATACTGTATATTTTAGAATCAGATTTAAACTCTTGAAGGTTATCAACAAAAGAGACTCTTGGTCCTTTTCCTCTATTATACTATGCCATTGGCTGTTTTCTTCTTGGGCGTTTTCTCCAGGTTTGTACTGTTGACCTTTCACGAAAACAAATTCCCTTTAATTACATCCATTTGTCTAAGGCCATAATTATCTAAATTGTTTATTCAGGAAGACCTGCCAAACTGTCATGGATTTATTCTGCACATGTCCTCACACCCAGACTGGTTTACAAATTTGCATCAGTTAACTATTCAGTGTCCTCGTCCATTTTGCTTCTTCTCTACATTTACAATTAAATGTAACAGGGGCGCTGGGAAATACTTATGTGCGTAGGTCAAAAAAGCAGCTATACCTAGAGTGCACCTCCCTTAGGCTAGGGTCAGACTACCGAATTTTTAACATGCGTTTAGGCGCACTTAATCACGGCCACACTAGCAGCAAATGACGGGCAATGACAGCCAATATACGGAGTACAGAGTGCGCTGCGTCCACTAGCGGCATGTGTGCGTGATTTGGAGACGTCAGACCCTGCTCATGTCCGGCCAACATAACGTCCAGACACCCAAAGTTTCCTGGTTTGGATCCGTAAAAGATCACGCACAAAAATGCGCATCGTATGATCGTTTTCGCGCATTCCGTGAAAAAATAAGGCAATGCGTTCGGACGCACTTTTTGACGGTCGCTGTGAAAAATGCGTTAGTCTGACCCTAGCCTTAGGTAGCACCACCATATATTTATATGAGGGTGACAGATAAATACACATATGTGGTGATCGTGCGGATATGCACGTCTATATTTATTTATTTATTTATTTATAAAGCATTTTACCAGGAAGGATACATTGAGATTTCTCTCGTTTTGCACATTTGGTATCAGATATATGCAACTATGTGTAATAGGACGAATTAGCGCTTTCCTAATCTTCCCGTGTTTTATATCTTCTCTACATTTGCCTGAGTAGTTTAATTCACTCATGAGTTTAATTGCCAAATTATTGATAATGTATTTACCTATTCTTAATTATCCAGTAGTCGTTATCCTCCTCTTCTTCTTCCTTTCTGGGCTCGGTTCCATATCCCACAATGATCACTGCATGATTTGGTTGTGAAGCACAATCGCCATCATAAATCCCTAAATTTAATTAAAATATGGCATTTGTTTTCATTTTCATACATGACAAAATTGAAGTGTAAACCACTTAACAAAATGATAACTGGAATAAATCATACACGCATGCTGATTGTTTTATTACAGGTTTAGTTTTGACCATGGTATCAGACGCCAGTTATTACACACCACTCTGTGCCTTACCTACCAATTTCCCGAACTACGGATTGTTTGCTGATTAGATTATACAGTATATAAATTTCAAGGCCAGCTATCCTAAATTGTTTCACTTGAACAACCTTTATGGCAATAATATTATATTGGATTAAATATTAGATAAATTGTTTAAACTGATATGTATTGCATTTTATTAGAAATAAAAAATAATATTTTTTTTTCCAATGGTAGTTAAAAAATACAAAAAAATTGTATGTAATTATTTCCAATTCCAATGGTAGTTTTTTGCACATCAAGGATTTAATTTGACCCGATCACAGCATTTGTCAGCTTTGTCCAGTCGCATTTCAGCCATTTTTGAGTTTGGGAGATTTAAATAAGCGCATACCGGCATTTCAATACGCATTAAAAACTCAATTATCGGCTCTAGCGGCTATAGTTTTTAATAGAAATTCCAGCTTCAGTTATTTAATTTAATTTTACTGGTAAGTTGAATTCCAACAAAAATTTTGAGTGCTGAACGTTGTTGAAGAATGGATATTAAGGCAGGTAAAAAACACCTGAAATCACACTGAATACGAACAATTTGGATATCACCCTTAACTCAACCCTAAAACCAACTCTAACCCTAATCCTAAAAGTCCTAATATGAGTTACTTATAGGGTTAGGGTTATTAACAGGTGTGAAAAAGAAACAATTACAAAGAATAATACTAAAAAATAAATCCGGACAAATCACGGGCCAGAATTTTAACAACAAGTAGTCATTTATTGGAAGTTGGCTGTGTTCAAAATTTTTCTATTGAATCAATCGATATTAAAGAAAAATATTGGTCAAGCTCACCACTATTTTTCTTGAAAAGTCTTCCAAGAGAATTAAATTGAGCCCTGGTAAGATAAATCTCACCTTGAGTCATTACACCAGGATTTATGCACTCTTGGGTTGATAGCATTGAGCATGAGTAAACCTCAGTTCGGAGGAGGTAGTACAAGACTTACACTTGGAGATCTATAACAATCTGGTTGCTGATTTCCTTTCAAATTCAGATCTTATGCCAGATTTCAGTCTCATATCAAACTGTCAAACAAGCTTTTTGAATACTGTTCCTAGTTCAAGTCCTCATTTGAGTTCAAGTGCATTTTAGTACATTCTTTGTTAAGGTGATTATAGTATGCGCTTGCCGTGTAGAAATGTTCTAACCACAATTACTCAAGACAGCATTCTAGTAATGTCACGGTCCTAGCAGTAGGTGGCGCAAGAAAAATAAAACAAAGACTGCTGCTCCCTGCCTTTAACCTGGCAGCCCCCTTTCAGCTCTGATTTTTGCACTATTCTGGACCTTATCATTCACCGTAGCAGATACAGGTGCTCCTACCCTTCTGTTCAATCTATCACTATTTAAGTGTGGAGCACCCACAACACCTTGCTTCATTATTTTGTTCAGCTTGTCTGTAAAGGAAGAAGCCTGCTCTCCCAAGAGCTTTGTATATCTGACATCCTGTTTCCAGGTTACTAAAGACTCTGCTTGTTTACAAGTTCTCAAGTGGACCCCCGTTCTCAAGTGGAACCCCCGCTCTCAAAAGGTACCCCACTCTCAAGTACACCCCGCTCTCAAGTGGAATCCCCACTCTCAAGTGGAACCCTGCTCTCAAGTGGAACCCCTGCTCTCAAAAGGTACCCCGCTCTCAAGTACACCCCACTCTCAAGTACACCCCTCTCTCAAGTGGAACCTCCACTCCAGGGGCGGACTGAGCCATCGGGCACTCGGGCACTGCCCGAGGGCCTGGATGGGGGTGGCCTGGATTGGCCCTGCAGTCCATGGGGTCTCCCATTTACTTGACAGTGTGTGGGATCAACTCCCACACGCTGCACCGAGGAAGAGAAGGAGGAGGAAGAGGATGCAAGCCAAGTAGCTCACATGGGGACATGCTGGCTCCACCCCTTCCTCTTCCACAAACAGCCACGCGATGCAGAGCCTGCCTGCTGTGCTGGAAGTGTCCAGCACGTGCAGAGAGGGGGAGAGGACGAAGACCTGCCAGGAGGAGAAAAGGATTCTAACCTCTGTATGTAAATAACCGTGTGTGTGTGTGTGTCTAATTAAAAAAAGGGGACACCTGCCTGCCTAATAAAAAAAGAGGACACCTGCCTGCCTGATAAAACAAGGGGACACCTGCCTGCCTGATAAAACAAGGGGACACCTGCCTGCCTAATATAAAAAGGGGACACCTGCCTGCCTAATAAAAAAAGGGGACACCTGCCTGCCTAATAAAAAAGGGGACACCTGCATGCCTGCCTAATAAAAAAGGGGACACCTGCCTGCCTAATAAAAAAGGGGACACCTGCGTAATAAAAAAAGGGGATACCTGCCTGCCTAATAAAAAAAGGGGACACCTGCCTGCCAGCCTAATAAAAAAAGGGGACACCTGCCTACCTTCCTAATAAATAAAGGGGACACCTGCCTGACTGTTAAAAAAAAGGGGACACCTGCCTGCCTAATAAAAAAGGGACACCTGCCTGCATAATAAAAAAAGGGGACACCTGTCTGCCTAATAAAAAAAGAGGACACCTGCCTGCCTGATAAAAAAGGGGACACCTGCCTGCCTAATATAAAAAGGGGACACCTGCCTGCCTAATAAAAAAAGGGGACACCTGCCTGCCAGCCTAATAAAAAAAGGGGACACCTGCCTACCTGCCTAATAAATAAAGGGGACACCTGCCTGCCTGTTAAAAAAGGGGACACCTGCCTGCCTAATAAAAAAGGGGACACCTGCCTGCCTGCCTAATAAAAAAAGGGGACACCTGCCTGCCTAATAAAAAAGGGGACACCTGCCTGCCCAATAAAAAAGGGGACACCTGGTGGCTTGACCTCACACAGAGATGGCCGCATAGTACTTCGGCTCCGACGACAACGCTGCTCAAACGCTTCAAATTAATTGATATCGAGACATTCACGATGGGTAAATCGAAAGGACAGACCCCCTCCGTCCCGAGCACGCCCAGACCGACCCGTGCAGGGACCCTGGAAGCCTTTCTACAAGCTCCGGCCGATCACGCACGTGGGCCCTGCCCGTCGACCTCGCCATCTCCCACACCCTCGGAGGCATCGTGCTCGGAGGATCATCCTCGATTGCGCCGGATTGAGGACCTCCTGGGCTCCCTCGCGACCCGCGCAGATCTACATACACTGGCGGTTACCCTCGGCGAGTCCCTGCGGGGAGAGGTGACTGAGGTGCGAACTGGATTGCAGGCACTGGAGACCAGAGTCATTCAACTGGAAACCTCCGCACACCACCCGCAGGCTCCTTCCTCGGACTCCTCCACGGGCTCCCAGGTACTATCCACCTTATTACGCCGGGTTGACGACTTAGAGAATCGGGCAAGACGCCATAACATCCGGATCCGGGGGGTGCAAGAGGGAGACGAGGATCCCAGAATCTTGTTGGCCCGTTTATTTAATTCCATCCTACAAAATGGCGGCGTCTCCCCCATGGACATCGACAGGGCCCATCGGGTTTATCGTGCCACCCCTCACTCGTCACAGAGTGGCCCCAGAGACCTTATTTGCCACCTGCCAAATTTCGTCCTTAAGGACCGAATTCTCAAGACCGCGAGACGACATGCGACATGGGCCTTTGAGGGAGATAGTGTGGAACTATTTGCAGACCTAACGAGGTTCACATTGGCGGCACGGAGAGCCCTCCGCCCCCTTACAACACTGCTCAGAGAGGCGACGATACCTTACCGATGGGGCTATCCTTTCTCCCTTAACGTATCACGGAACGGAGTGACTCACGCAATTAGAATGCCTACCGATGTACCGTCCTTCCTGCGTGAACTACAGCTCCCGGAGCTTGCTATACCTGACTGGGAACACGCCACCATGGATGGGGTGGAACGACTGCCCACCGCCACACGGCCTCGCCCGCAACGTCAACGCAGATCCCGAGACCGTCGCAGACCTTCCCCCCACGCTACCGAACGAACCGGAGAGCAATCCGCCACTGAAGAATGACTGCTTTGATGTCTTAAGCGTAGACCCACTCACTTACTCTGCCCTGATGTCACCACGTGACCACTCAACTGAAGGAAGGTTCTTCTATTGCTTTTGACTGCCACACTTCATTACTGAGTCTGGACGATTGTCCCCTGCTAAAGAAGGATCACTAGCCTACTAGATGCCCGCTGTTGCAATTCCTACTGCGAACTTGCTTTCCGCTGACTACGGATTCTCCTCTCCTCCTTGCCCTGGACGCGTCATACGACGAGACCAACACCATACTACATGGACTCCTTGCCGATCATCTGAATTTCTGGTTCGCATTGTACACTATTGTGTTGTTGTAGAGGGTTAGGGAGGGGGGAGGGGAAGGGGACAAAGTAAAAGAAAGAGACAGAAACAAAGAAAGGGGAGAGAGGGAGGGGGTGGAAGGAGGGAGGGGGGTGGGAAGGGAAGGGAAGGAGGGGGAGAGGGGGGAGGGAGGGGGAAGGGGGGGAGGGAGGGGGAAGGGGGGAGGGAGGGGGGAAGGGGGGAGAGGGGGAAAAGGGGGAAAAAAAAAAAGAGAAAAGAAGGGATAATGGAGAGGGATATGAGGTAAGATAGTTAGATCTACAGGGAGGGAGGAGGGAGAGGGTCTGGATGGGAGGCGGAATAAGGGGAGACCGGCACATAAACGAGGCGAAAGAGCACCAAAAGGATGGGAGGGCAGGTTTCATAGTTGTATTTCCTGTGGATCGGAATGGCGGGTTATCATAAAATGGGGACGCTATACAATCTTTCTGCCCAGTTAATTTCTGACGGACGGTAGTGAATCCGGTCATTTTAAGATACCTCTAATACGCATCCCCTCTCAGGGATATTACGAGAGATCTCCTTAGGTACATCCTATGTGATGAGACTTTTAAGACATATGGTACCGGCTTGTTTTGTTATCACTTCTTATTGAATATGCATTTGGGAATTGGGTCTGAGGTGGGGACGGTTGGGATGTTTGATCTCTCTTAAGTTTCTTTGAGCTTATTAATGATAATGAAAAGTTTATTCGAGGCTACATGTTTTCTGCCCTTTCTTACGGTTGGGAACTGTTAGTATTACAGTACACATATTTGCATATATCGTGATTTCATCTCAACACCTTACAACTAATTACTTATATTTTATATCATAAACTGCGTTGTTGTCGTTAGCTTGATGGTTGTTTAGTTACCTTTTCCTTTTTATTGTACCACTTCTTAAGTTTTGTGCTTGATAAGACCCTTTACTGTGCGGAGGTACCCCCCAGAGGTATTTACGTCCTCTCGCCTCGGGTGACGTCGTTGGGGGAATTCCACCTTCCCCTATCAGAACGGTCACTTGACGGACGTTGGCACCTTATTTTTACCTTGTCTCTTTACTGTCTGTATCTGTCTCTGTATCTCTACTCTTCCCCCCCTCCTCTTTTTTTTTTTTCTCTTCTCTCTTTCCCCTCCTGACTTACGCGTACTATGGACGGTGCGGGGGGTCGGCGAGGCGGAGCTTTCAAAGAGCGGTCTCTACGCTTTCTCACATATAACGTTAAGGGCTTGAATATCCCTGAAAAACGAAGTAAATTATTACGTGAACTGAGAGCTCTCCGATCCTCGATTGTCTTTCTGCAGGAGACCCACTTTAGAGCGGACGCTCCACCCACGCTGACGTCGGGATTATTTCCAGACGGATTCTTTAGTAATTATGCGGTTACGAAATCGCGGGGAACGGCTATTCTCTTTTCTCGGGATGTCCCATTTCAGTTAGTGGACCAACAGATTGATCCTGAGGGTCGCTATCTTTTTCTCAAGGGCTCTATATCCGATACACAATATACGTTTGCATCTATATATTTGCCTAATACGAATCAACATAAATGCCTGGCTCGAATTCTCAAGCAACTGACCTCTTTTACCTCCGGCGTCTTGGTCCTCGGAGGGGACTTTAATGTTCCGCTGGAACCCCGACTGGATACTTCGAGGGGGGTGTCCTCTGCTCCATCTAGTTCCTTGCGACACATCCGGAGATCACTGGACACTCTGCGTCTGGTTGATGTATGGCGAGCATTTCATGCAGGAGCTCGTGCTTACTCTTTTTTCTCACCCGTACATGCATCTTCCTCGCGCATAGATTACATCTTTCTACAACAGCATCAATTGCACTTGGTCCTGGATGTTGACATAGGTACACGCACATGGTCGGACCACTCCCCAGTGTGGATGGATCTCACTTCCCCACTTTGTAGACCTCGAGAGCGAACATGGCGCCTAAATGTTACCCTACTGGATGATCCCGTACTTACAGCGGAGTTCTCTGCCCACCTTACGAGATACGTTCAAGATAATTTAGATACGGAAGACGTCCCGCTGGCGACGGTCTGGGAAGCCCATAAGGCGGTGATTAGAGGTCACTTTATTAGTGCGGCCACGGCAATCAAACGGGCTAGGAATTCAGAGATCGCTGACCTTTTACTTAAGATCCGACGTCTGGAATCTCAAACTGACACATTGGATGATCCTTCTTTTCAGGAAGTGACCGAGTTACGGCGTAGACTCAATGAGATCTTGGATGACAGAATTCGCTTAGACGCTGCCAAAGCCAGATGTCATTTTGCATTACTGGAGAATAAACCGGGTAGACTTCTGGCCATGGCATTACGACAACGGCGTCGCACGGCATATATTGCTAAGATCAGAATGAAGAATGGACAGTGTTCATCTCGACCGGACGTCATCATGGAGGAATTTGCCTCTTACTACCAATCACTCTATCGCTTGGATGAGACGGAAGGTTTGGGACCATCACCGGCGGAATTGACCAGATATTTGGAACCTCGGATTATGAATAAGATCTCCTCAGCGGCCCAGGAATCCCTGGCTGCTCCTATTCGGATCGAAGAGTTATCCGCTGCACTTAAGGCCATGAAAAACGGGCGCTGTCCGGGACCGGATGGACTCCCGTTAGAATATTATAAGTGCTTTAGCAGCATACTGTCACCTTTGCTGTTGCGCCTCTTCCAGGAGATGGATGGTACTAAACAGCTCCACTCACGGACCCTGATGGCCTCTATAGCAGTTATTCCGAAACCCGGAAAGGACCACACGGACTGCAAGAATTACCGACCCATCTCATTACTGAACGTGGACACGAAACTCCTGGCGAAGATCCTTGCGGAACGTCTACTGCCTTTTGTCCCTGGTCTGATTCCACCGGATCAGGTGGGTTTCATGCCGGGCAGGGAAGCCAAGGATGCAACATCTAGAGTATTGAATGCTATCACTCTGGCGAAACGTTCGGGACAGGAAATGCTCCTGTTTTCGGCCGACGCAGAGAAGGCGTTCGACCGCGTACGATGGACATATCTCTTTGAGGTACTACGTCTCATGGATATCCCTGACACCTATCTTCACTGGGTCACAGCATTATATCACTCCCCGACGGCTAGGATCCGTATCAATGGAGCTCTCTCCAATGAAATCTCGGTCCATAATGGGACGAGACAAGGCTGTCCCCTCTCTCCAGTGTTGTTCGCTCTTTCACTGGAACCACTGCTACAATCCATACGTTCCAATGCAGACATATCTGGAATCCGTGGCTCTGCACGTCATCACGTGGTATCGGCGTATGCTGATGACCTGCTATTCATGCTCACTGATGTAGAGAGGTCCTTACCGGCTGTTCTTCGAACAATTGCCGAGTTTGGAGAATACTCTAGCTTTCGCATCAATAGGGATAAATCAGAACTCTTGGATATTAACTTGCACCCGAAGGTGACTAGACGGCTAAAACAACGGTTCCCATTCACCTGGTGTGTGTCTAAAATGAGATACCTAGGTATATGGCTGACCTCCTCTCACTCCCGGCTTTTTGAATACAATTATAAACCACTCCTCGACTCCTTTAAATCAGATCTGGATGGCTGGACCACCAAATTTATTTCCTGGCTAGGAAGGATAAATGTGATCAAGATGAACCTGCTGCCCCGCATCCTCTACATTTTTCAAACAGTGCCAATTCCCATCCCAGCTGGATTCTTTACCGCTCTCCGTTCCCAGATTTTGAAATTTATATGGCCTAAAGGGAGACCCAGAGTACAACATGAGATCCTGTGCCGCCCTAAAGCTCGTGGAGGTTTGGCCCTTCCGGACATCAAGCTCTACTTTTTTGCCACGCAGCTGGCCCGTATACTCGATTGGTCGCTGACATCGGAGGAAAAGTTGTGGCTGGATATAGAGGAAAAACTCATGGAGACCCCACTATGGACTTTGCCCTGGGTCCGCCCTAGAGATTCCCCCGATGATCGAACTCAATGGAGCATCCCCCGAGAAACTTTGCGGATCTGGAGGAGAATACGTATGTCGAGGTCTTTGTCATCGGCTGTTTCTCCACTCCTACCACTACAGCACAATCCGGGCTTTCTACCGGGAGTATGTCCCGCTTTAAAACATAGATTTGATCTCCCAGATAGGATCACAGTACACTCCTTTTTCAGAGACGATACCATACCCCCGCTTACATCTGCTGATGGATCATCGCCACTAACTTTCCTGGAACGATTTAACTATGCTCAGATTAAATCTTTTCTTAAGTCACTGAACGCTGGATATAGCCTTACCAGACCTCTAATGCCTTTTGAGAACTTCTACAAATTAGGTATCCCACTTAATAGGTGCATTTCTACTCTTTACCGACTGCTACAGGACTCCACTGATGACCCGCCACAGTTCCAATCAACGTGGAATGAACTTTTAGGTGACTCCTCCTCTATAGAATCGTGGTCCATGACCTATGCATTAACTCATCGGGGATCCCCGACATTGAAATGTGCGGAAAACGCATATAAGATACTCTCCTTTTGGTATTGGACTCCGGAACGGATCCACAGAATCCACCCAAGCTCTGACCCCTCCTGCTGGAGATGTGGGGCGGCCGTGGGTACTTTCCTTCACGTGTGGTGGGGGTGCCCTCGTCTGGTCCCCTTCTGGGAGATGGTCCATGATGGGGTCATCACCATCACTGCGTTGGAGGTGGAATTCTCTGCAAAGACTTACCTCCTACTACAGTTCCCGACGTCTATTAAAACTATGCGAAAATCTGCGGCGTTACGCCTAGTGTTTGCAGCTAGACTGTTGATTCCTCTGTACTGGAAGACTGCCACTGTCCCTTCTAGACGGATGTGGGTAACTGAGGTGGAACGACTGCGGGCTATTGACCGCTTGGTAGCGGTGGAGCGAGGACACATAGAGGCCTTTTGCACCGCATGGGTCTATTGGGACGACTACAAGTCTAGCCATACGAATCCCTCTACCTCGGACCTCCCGATGGTCGGGGAGGGATAGATGACTGCTTTTGGGGCCCTGAGGAGATTGCTGAACCAGATGAGTTTCTGTCTTGCCGACCTTCCGCGCGTACGAATGAAACGTGAATTGTACTATAGATTCCCCCCCCTTTTTTTTTTTTTTTTCCTCTCCTTCTCCTTCTCTTCTCTCTTCTTCTCTCTTTCACTTTTCCTTTTCCATGGACTAATGTTCACTTATTCTGTATCTCCTTTTACTCCCCCCCTTTGAGATTTCTTTTTTCAGACTTCCTTTTTGATGGCCACACACTTTTTGAACCGTACTCAGCGCCGTGGCCTGATGTGGAGGCGCCGATGCCCTGGGGGATCTCTAGCAATACCTCAATGATAAGTTGCAGATATATTGTTTACTCCAAGAGACCTGCTTTTGATTTAGAGATGCAACACAAGTAAATCTCCACACGCCATATTACATTTCTGTTATTTGGCCCTCATTTCTGTACTATTATTCACTGATGTATTCTTATTATATGTTGCTGTATTTGTTTCTTTATATTATATACTTTCTGTATAATAAAAAATTTTGTCAAAAAAAAAAGGGGACACCTGCCTGCCCAATAAAAAAGGGGACACCTGCCTGCCTAAAAACAGAAAGGGGACACCTGCCTAGAGAGAAAAAGGGAACACCTGCCTAAAAACAAAAATCAAGACCTAACTAGAGAAAAAAAGGGGACACCTTCCTAGCATCACAAAACAGGACCTGCCTAGATAAAAAGGGGGACCTGCCTAGAAATAAAAGGGACCTGCCCAGAAATAAAAATGGACCTGCGTAAAAATAATGGAGGGGCCATGGGGGGTGTAATGAAGAATGGGATTGGCCGGGGTGTCAAAAAGGCTGTGGAGCTCTGTGATACGCTCATACACACTACACATTATTACTGTGAGTTTCTATTGCTGTGGTGTTCTGTGATATGCTCATACACACCGCACATTACTGAGTTTTATTGCTGTGGAGCTCTGTGATATGCTCATACACACGGCACATTACTGAGTTTTATTGCTGTGGAGCTCTGTGATATGCTCATACACACCGCACATTACTGAGTTTTATTGCTGTGGAGCTCTGTGATATGCTCATACACACCACACATTACTGTGAGTTTTATTGCTGTGGTGCTCTGTGATACGCTCATACACACCGCACAATACTGTGAGTTTTATTACTGTGGAGCTCTGTGATATGCTCATACACACCGCACATTACTGTGAGTTTTATTGCTGTAGAGCTCTGATACGATCATACACACTGCACATTACTGTGAGGTTTATTGCTGCGGAGCTCTGTAATGTGCCAGTAATGTACAGTATCTTTTAAAGTGATCGGCAGTTTACCTTGTTTGCCACAGGGACTTTCTGTGTTGTGGTGCAGGCTTCGCTGCAATTAGTGGGTGATGGCTGCTGCAGGAGAGCGCTGGCCATCTGGGCGTCTGAGGGGACACAGTGTATTCCCCAATTCGTGTCTGGGTCCAAATGGATCTTTTTTTTTTTTTTACACAATTTACACAATTTTCAAAAGATTCTTTTAATGAGTTAAGAAATAAATTCTTTAGTACAATAACAGCAAGGTCTGGCTCTGGAGCCTTGGCTTGGGTGACCATTACTAAGTGACCATCCAAAGTGGCAGTTTGGAGTTCCCTTTCTGGAGTTGCAAAACTGGAGGAAGGAACCGCAAGGCCCACATTTTACATAGGGTAAATACACTGCTGGATTATGCTTTCTCTCACGCTTCTACTCTTTACTTCTACCTTTCTCCTTAAATGGAACTCCTGCCGCTCTACCACTGACCCCTACACTATCTGCATCTCTCCCTCCCTCCTCTCTTCCCACATGATGGCCTCACATGAGCTCCTTTGTTTCCTCAGAACATGGTCTCCCTCTAACTCTCGTGCTGCCAATCACTCCCACTCACACAAATCCCATTCCCACCTTCTCTTTCTCACTCTCCTGCTGTTACTCTATTCAGGTGACATATCCCCTAACCCTGGCCCCACAACACATCCAACACTTCCCTCTCTTCCTATCTCCATCGCACATAAATCAACTCCCTGCAAGCCCAGCAACCTCATTCCCATAAACCCTCAGCGCCTGTCCTCTTTCTCCTGCGCCCTTTGGAACGCTCGGTCTGTGTGCAACAAACTCACAGCCATCCATGACCTCTTCCTTTCAAACTCCTTCAACCTCATAGCTTTAACTGAAACCTGGCTAACTCCCTCTGACACGGCCTCCGTTGCTGCTCTCTCACATGGTGGTCTACACTTGAGCCTTACCCCCAGACCGGGTGAGAGAAATGGTGGCGGCGTCGGAATCCTGCTCTCTTCCACCTGCATCTACCAGCATCTCTCTCCACCCCCATCCCTCTTCTTCTCCTCCTTCGAGACACACAGCATCCGCCTGTTCTCTCCCCTGGCTCTCAGGGTGACAGTCATCTACCGCCCACTGGGACCAACCTCCCAGTTCTTTGACCACTTTGCTACCTGGCTTTCTCCCTTCCTGTCTTCTAATCTTCCATGCCTAGTTCTCGGGGACTTCAACATTCCCATTGATGATCCTTCTGCCCCTGCTGCCTCCAAACTTCTTTCACTCACGTCCTCCCTTGAACTCACGCAATCCTCCCTCCTCCCTACCCACCGCGATGGTCACTCGATTGATCTTGTCTTTTCCAACCTCTGCTCCATTTCTGAGTTCACCTGTCACCCCTTCCCCATCTCTGACCACCACCTTCTCTCTTTCAACCTATCTGGACTTCCTAAACACCCTGCTCCCCAACCCAGCACACACACTCACAGAAATCTACATGCCGTGGATCCGCATCAATTCTCCAATCTACTTCACCACCTCCCTCACACCTCATCCTTCACCTGCCCTGATGCTGCTGTTAATCACTACAACACCACACTTATCTCTGCTTTAGACACGTTTGCTCCTCTTCGACTCTGTAAGGCCCCACGCCGCCAGCTTCAGCCCTGGCACACCCCCCAGACACACTACCTACAAAGGAAAGAATTGGGTTTACCTAGTGGCGCAGTAATTTAATAGTTGAATTGTAGCTCAGATTTAAGGGCTGAGTATGTATCATATGTACAGGGTACAAAAACCAGAGGTTTACAAAGTATTGATACAATAAACTTGATGTGAAAACCAGGGTTATAATAATAGTGCGATACAATAGTGCAATACAATAAAGTGCAAATGCAACAGTACATAAGAGGGACAGAGTACCAGAGCTGCTGTTGAAGGTCCAGACAAAAATTATCCTATCCACAGCTGTATTACGTTCGTTGAGGATGTCTGTTCTCCTAATGTTCTTGATAGGCTCCGCGGTGGGGAAAATTGAGAGGGGGGGGGAAGAAAAATAATATATAGTATAATACCCTCTGTAAACGGGGTGCAGTGTAGAAAAAAATACGCACTTACAAGATCCAGAGCCTTGAATCCAGGCTCTGGAGTGGAGAACGCCTTGTGCCTAGTAATAGGGTAGTCACTGCCCTTCTTTCCGTGATCTTCTAATTCAACCTTGGGTGGGGGACATAGAAGCAGAAAAGAGAGACAGCGCTCTCATAGCATAACACCAGTTATAAAAACGTGCATGTAGGAGAGATTAGAATCACACTCACCAATACAGGAGCCTTAAGGTCCAGGCTCAACTGTTTCGCTTCTGGTGCTCCTTAACGGTGAGCTCCTGAACCTCTTTAGCTGCTCACACTGCTTTCTCAGTATTCAGGTCGCTGGTGGGGTATCTGCGTTATTATAAGGTGATTTCATCGGAAATAGGGGCTGGTAGAGGTGTAAAAAGAGCTCAGATAGTCTCATAAGAGGGTTGTAAATTATTTATTAGTATGTGCAAATAATACAATGTACAATAGAGTAGATACGAGTAAAAAATGGGTTTAGCTAAAATGGGGGGGGTCGAGACGCGTTTCGGTGCAGCAAGCACCTTCCTCAGTCAATGTGTGTGCAAAATAGGGGGGTATAGGGCCTTCCTGGGGTCCCATATTTATTGGGAGAGTCTGTAATGTGGAAGGAGACGATTCGCTGGTGACTTCCGGGTGTGTCTGGCGTCGCGGTCACGTGCTGCCGCTGACGTCATCTTTCGGCGTCGCGGCCATTTTGGATTTGCGTTCCACCGTTGCGTTCCACTTCAGGTTATTCGGCGTTAAATGTGAATGGAGCTCCCAGTGTGGCCAGTTGGACACAAAACCCATCTCTGGGGGTATCAACCAATAGCCAAAAGGGGCTTATTTGGCATATGCCAATGGATACAAATGGCTAAACTGCCATGTAACAGTTAATAGTGGGAAAAGCTGACCATATTAAAAAAACGGAAGGGGGGGGGGATACATAGTCCCCTTTAGAGAGGCTGATACATTAATATCAGCTGAATAAGGTGCTATGAAGGTCTGGAATAAAGTCCCACATTACAGGAATAAAACGAAAGAGATAAATATTTATATATATATTTATATATATATATATATATTTTTTTTTTTTTTTTTTATTATTCTGTATTTTAACCCTAAGTTCAGGATGTATACCTTTAACCATCCCATAAGCACCATTTATTACCCTTCTAAGGGGACTAGCCCCCCCCTCCCCTTATGTTTTTTATTATTGCCCTCTTTTAGACTAAGATCCTTTTATTTATCTCTTTCGTTTTATTCCTGTAATGTGGGACTTTATTCCAGACCTTCATAGCACCTTATTCAGCTGATATTAATGTATCAGCCTCTCTAAAGGGGACTATGTATCCCCCCCCCTTCCGTTTTTTTAATATGGTCAGCTTTTCCCACTATTAACTGTTACATGGCAGTTTAGCCATTTGTATCCATTGGCATATGCCAAATAAGCCCCTTTTGGCTATTGGTTGATACCCCCAGAGATGGGTTTTGTGTCCAACTGGCCACACTGGGAGCTCCATTCACATTTAACGCCGAATAACCTGAAGTGGAACGCAACGGTGGAACGCAAATCCAAAATGGCCGCGACGCCGAAAGATGACGTCAGCGGCAGCACGTGACCGCGACGCCAGACACACCCGGAAGTCACCAGCGAATCGTCTCCTTCCACATTACAGACTCTCCCAATAAATATGGGACCCCAGGAAGGCCCTATACCCCCCTATTTTGCACACACATTGACTGAGGAAGGTGCTTGCTGCACCGAAACGCGTCTCGACCCCCCCCATTTTAGCTAAACCCATTTTTTACTCGTATCTACTCTATTGTACATTGTATTATTTGCACATACTAATAAATAATTTACAACCCTCTTATGAGACTATCTGAGCTCTTTTTACACCTCTACCAGCCCCTATTCCGATGAAATCACCTTATAATAACGCAGATACCCCACCAGCGACCTGAATACTGAGAAAGCAGTGTGAGCAGCTAAAGAGGTTCAGGAGCTCACCGTTAAGGAGCACCAGAAGCGAAACAGTTGAGCCTGGACCTTAAGGCTCCTGTATTGGTGAGTGTGATTCTAATCTCTCCTACATGCACGTTTTTATAACTGGTGTTATGCTATGAGAGCGCTGTCTCTCTTTTCTGCTTCTATGTCCTCCCACCCAAGGTTGAATTAGAAGATCACGGAAAGAAGGGCAGTGACTACCCTATTACTAGGCACAAGGCGTTCCACTCCAGAGCCTGGATTCAAAAGGCTCTGGATCTTGTAAGTGCGTATTTTTTTCTACACTGCACACCCCGTTTACAGAGGGTATTATACTATATATTATTTTTCTTTCCCCCCCCTCTCAATTTTCCCCACCGCGGAGCCTATCAAGAACATTAGGAGAACAGACATCCTCAACGAACGTAATACAGCTGTGGATAGGATAATTTTTGTCTGGACCTTCAACAGCAGCTCTGGTACTCTGTCCCTCTTATGTACTGTTGCATTTGCACTTTATTGTATTGCACTATTGTATCGCACTATTATTATAACCCTGGTTTTCACATCAAGGTTATTGTATCAATACTTTGTAAACCTCTGGTTTTTGTACCCTGTACATATGATACATACTCAGCCCTTAAATCTGAGCTACAATTCAACTATTAAATTACTGCGCCACTAGGTAAACCCAATTCTTTCCTTCCAATCTTACTGCACAACTCTTCGAGAGCCTGTGTAACACCGTAGTTGGCTGCAACCCCTTTAAATACTTTACACCTCTAAATACGAGCGCCTCCACCAAACCCCTACACATCCTACTATCTTGAGGCTCTCGATAGGTGTCGAGGCTGCCTTCCACCACTATGGAATTTAGATCAAAATTTGGACACTGTCACGACGACATATTTGGAGACATGAACATCCAACTCGGTGACAACAAAGCATGCGACATACATACCCTTAAAAAACAACTTGAAAAAGATCTGAAAAAAGAAATTCGCACAAAATGGGACGTTACCACCCTGAATAAATACATCAAGGACAATATGGTACCGAGAGGACTACGATTCTCAAAAAGTCTGGCTGGCGACAACGAAGACACCATACTGCAAGAAAGATGGGAAAAAATGCTGGAAGGCTTCTCTTTACATAGTATGAAGGTTATTATAGAAAGAAGAAACGAGACCCTGGCTGAACTTAATACAAACATCAACAAGATGCACGAAGAACTTCTGAGAGTGTCCTCGGAACAAGAACTCAGCTCATATCTAGGACGACTCGAGAAAGATCTAGACAGACTGAACGAAGAGGTTAAAGATAGGAAACGTAAGAAATATGTAAGAGACACCTCCGACTACAAGATAGGGAATGTCTGGAAACAAGGCAATACCGAGAACCCAGAAAATCAACACCTAGAACCAATAAAAACACCGCTAGACGTTCATCCGCAAACACCACTCTACCAAAAGCCTTACACAGAGAGACTACCTTACAGAACACCACTCCCACAAAGAACAAGGAGGCAATATGGTCACAACCAAGGTACGTATGACGAGAACCAGTCTTATGGTCCGCCTAACGAAGGATATTTATATCACACTAATAAACCTACCCAGAATTATCAACCACCGATGACCAATCGATTTAGGCATGACTATTCCTACCAGCCTCCACAAAGAAGACCCTGGCAGAATAACCCAAGAAGAAGGAATAACTATAACAACTACAACTACTCTAACTACCTGAATATCCCCACCAACAATAGATACGCAACCTTAGAAAACCATGTGGATTTTCAACAGGCCCACAAATCCCCGATCAAAAACCTCAGCACACTCAGACGAGGATGGTCTCCAGGCAAAAGACCCCACCAAAAAGAGGATGCCGATCAGGAAGAACTAGACGAAAACCGGAGAAGAAAAGACAAACAAAGCAGGGTGGAGGGATTTACAACTTAACGGACACCCCCCTCACGGATGCACAAACCAAACTTTTGAAGAAAGGTCTGAAATACGCCCCCACATCCCATATGGACATCTTCAGTGTCTATATAGACCTACAGAAATTTAAGAAGAACATTTGCCTCAAAAAATACTTTGCAAAAAACCCTATAGAAAGAGTGAACACCATGCAATTCTACCAACATACACCTTTAAAAGAAAAATCAACATTTTATCCCAAATCCCTTATCTCTCAAGAAATCAGTACATTCGAACAAATGGTGATGACGGACTTAGGGAAACTCAAAACATCCACTAAGAGGGATAACCTCACCAAAAAAGAAAAAGGAGCCTTAAAAGAACTGGCCTCGAACGAGACTATGGAAATTAAACCAGCCGATAAAGGTGGAGGAATAGTTATTATGACTGCAACTTATTATAAAGATGAAGCCAACAGAATCCTCGGTGACACAGGAACATATAGACGACTGAACAAGAATCCATCAAAGGATATACAACAAAAATTCGATGAATACCTGGAACAAGGGCACACTCTAGGCATTCTCAATAACCACGAATTCAAGTATCTTAAAGTTACACACCCCAGAACCCCAGTCTTTTACTTCTTACCGAAGATTCATAAAGACCAAGCAAAACCACCAGGAAGACCGATTATTTCTGGAGTCGGCTCAATATCAAGCCGCGTATCAGAATATCTCGACCACCAACTCCAACCTTATGTGGTCAACACAAAAGCTCACTTAAAAGATACGACTGATGTTCTAAATATCTTGAAAGAAGTGGTATGGCAGGATGACTTCTTACTAGTCACCAGTGATGTGCAATCCCTATATACTATTATTCCGCACGAAAAAGGACTAGAAGCTATTGAATATTTTCTGAAACAAACTGACACTTTACAACCTGAACAAACTGTTTTTATCTTAGAAGGCATACGTCTGATTTTAGAAAATAATTATTTTTATTTTAATGACGACTTTTTCTTACAACTCAACGGCACCACAATGGGAACTCGATTTGCTCCATCATACGCTAACCTTTTTATGGCCCATTGGGAGGAATCCTTTTTATCTCTATATCCCGAGAATCTAGTATGTTATAAGAGATACATCGATGATATTTTTTTAATCTGGAAGGGAGGTGAAAACCTTCTACGCGAATTTTTAGTAACACTGGATCAGAACAGCAGAGGAATCAAACTAACAACAACCTGGAGCAATACCCACATCAATTTTTTAGATCTGAATATCCACATTCAAGACAATAGAATAAAAACAGAAACTTTTTTTAAGACTGTGGACGTGAATAGTTTTATCGAGAAAACAAGCTGCCACTTACCCCAATGGCTAGACGGAGTACCAAAAGGGCAGTTCTTATGCATCAGGAGAAACTGCACAGACTTAGAAGCTTACGACAAACAGTCAACCAAACTGAAAAAAGACTTTATCGAAAAAGGATACAACGAGGACGTACTAGAAGAGACTAGATCTGGAATAAAAAGCCTACAACAAGAAGACCTACTAAAGAAAAAACAAACAAGCGAAACTATAGGTTTCAGCTCCAATGTTCCTTTCATTTTCACCTACAACGCACAAAATAGAATGGTCCGGAAGACGATACGAAAATACTGGCCGATCCTGCGGAGAGACCCTATACTGAAAGACCTCCTACCAGAGAATCCAAGAATAATCTGCCGTGGTGTGAATAACCTGAAGATGAAACTGACGAATAAACATACACAGAAAAACACCACACGATCCAATCATTTTAACATCCAGAAAGGCTTTCACCAATGTGGCAATTGCCTGAACTGCAGGAACACACGAAGCAAGAAGCATATTATTACCACAGTAGATGGAACCACGGGACCTATACGAATTAAAGATGTCATCACTTGCTTCACGAAGAACGTGATTTACCTACTCACATGCCCATGTGGCATGAAATACATAGGCAGAACCACCCGACCACTCAATGTTCGCATACAGGAACACATCAGAAACATTAGGAACGGACTTGAAAACCACAGTGTCCCCCTACACTTTAAACATAAACACGCACAAAATCCAGAAGGCTTGAAATTTGTCGGGTTAAAGAAGATAGAAGCACCGTGGAGAGGCGGCAATTTTGAAAAAATAATTGGACAAGCAGAAATGAATTTTATTTTCAAACTGGACACTATGCAACCCCAGGGTCTAAACGCTGACTTCGAACTGTGCCATTTCCTCAACTAATCCACCACCACTCCATCATTACTAATGACCCTCCGGACCATATGTGTAGACGTGGGCAAACTGACCCCATTAGCAGTTTTTTCTCCTTCTTATACATATTTTACATATGCTCCTGTTCCATCAACTTTATTATCAGTTATAAAATAGACTCCTTTCTGTTTTAAATATTTCTAATATTTCTGAATTTTAACCTTATCGTCAGGTTAGTATACTTTTAACCATCCCATTGCACACTATATATTTTAGCCAGATATTAGCCTTCTGAGAGGGGACTTTGTCCCCCCCCCCTCCTCCCCTTATGGTTTTCAGTATTGCCCAATCTAGCAGGGCCATTTAGATTAAGATCATTATTTATTTTATATATTTTTATATATATATTTATATATATATATATATATATATATTTTTTTTTTTTTTTATTCTGTATTTTAACCCTAAGTTCAGGATGTATACCTTTAACCATCCCATAAGCACCATTTATTACCCTTCTGAGAGGGGACTAGCCCCCCCCCTCCCCTTATGTTTTTTATTATTGCCCTCTTTTAGACTAAGATCCTTTTATTTATCTCTTTCGTTTTATTCCTGTAATGTGGGACTTTATTCCAGACCTTCATAGCACCTTATTCAGCTGATATTAATGTATCAGCCTCTCTAAAGGGGACTATGTATCCCCCCCCCTTCCGTTTTTTTAATATGGTCAGCTTTTCCCACTATTAACTGTTACATGGCAGTTTAGCCATTTGTATCCATTGGCATATGCCAAATAAGCCCCTTTTGGCTATTGGTTGATACCCCCAGAGATGGGTTTTGTGTCCAACTGGCCACACTGGGAGCTCCATTCACATTTAACGCCGAATAACCTGAAGTGGAACGCAACGGTGGAACGCAAATCCAAAATGGCCGCGACGCCGAAAGATGACGTCAGCAGCAGCACGTGACCGCGACGCCAGACACACCCGGAAGTCACCAGCGAATCGTCTCCTTCCACATTACAGACTCTCCCAATAAATATGGGACCCCAGGAAGGCCCTATACCCCCCTATTTTGCACACACATTGACTGAGGAAGGTGCTTGCTGCACCGAAACGCGTCTCGACCCCCCCCATTTTAGCTAAACCCATTTTTTACTCGTATCTACTCTATTGTACATTGTATTATTTGCACATACTAATAAATAATTTACAACCCTCTTATGAGACTATCTGAGCTCTTTTTACACCTCTACCAGCCCCTATTTCCGATGAAATCACCTTATAATAACGCAGATACCCCACCAGCGACCTGAATACTGAGAAAGCAGTGTGAGCAGCTAAAGAGGTTCAGGAGCTCACCGTTAAGGAGCACCAGAAGCGAAACAGTTGAGCCTGGACCTTAAGGCTCCTGTATTGGTGAGTGTGATTCTAATCTCTCCTACATGCACGTTTTTATAACTGGTGTTATGCTATGAGAGCGCTGTCTCTCTTTTCTGCTTCTATGTCCTCCCACCCAAGGTTGAATTAGAAGATCACGGAAAGAAGGGCAGTGACTACCCTATTACTAGGCACAAGGCGTTCCACTCCAGAGCCTGGATTCAAAAGGCTCTGGATCTTGTAAGTGCGCATTTTTTTCTACACTGCACCCCGTTTACAGAGGGTATTATACTATATATTATTTTTCTTCCCCCCCCCTCTCAATTTTCCCCACCGCGGAGCCTATCAAGAACATTAGGAGAACAGACATCCTCAACGAACGTAATACAGCTGTGGATAGGATAATTTTTGTCTGGACCTTCAACAGCAGCTCTGGTACTCTGTCCCTCTTATGTACTGTTGCATTTGCACTTTATTGTATTGCACTATTGTATCGCACTATTATTATAACCCTGGTTTTCACATCAAGGTTATTGTATCAATACTTTGTAAACCTCTGGTTTTTGTACCCTGTACATATGATACATACTCAGCCCTTAAATCTGAGCTACAATTCAACTATTAAATTACTGCGCCACTAGGTAAACCCAATTCTTTCCTTCCAATCTTACTGCACAACTCTTCGAGAGCCTGTGTAACACCGTAGTTGGCTGCAACCCCTTTAAATACTTTACACCTCTAAATACGAGCGCCTCCACCAAACCCCTACACACACTACCTACAAAGATGCTCCCGCACGGCAGAACGTGTCTGGAGGAAATCACGCTCTGAAGCTGATTTTGTTCACTTCAAGTTTATTCTCCGGTCATACACCTCTGCCCTCCACTTGGCCAAACAATCCTTCTTCTCATCTCTTATATCTATGCTGTCCTCCAACCATAAACGACTCTGGTCCACCTTCAACACCGTCCTCTACCCACACGCACCTCCCCCCTCATCTGCCTTCAGTGCTCAAGACCTTGCAGATTTCTTCCTCAATAAAACTCTATCAGAAGCAACATCCCATCACAAGATGGTTATCTGCCACCTCCACTCCCAGAAGCCCCCGCTGCCACCCTCGGCCACTTCGTCCCAGCCACTGAGGAGGAAGTCAATTCCTTACTGTCCTCCTCACATCTCACCACGTGCCCGCTTGACCCCATTCCCTCACATCTAATTCCTCCCCTCTCCTCCTCCCTCACCCCTGCTCTCACACACATCTTCAACCTATCTCTCTCCACTGGCTCCTTCCCATCTGCCTTCAAACACGTGCTAGTTACCCCTTTACTAAAGAAACCATCCCTCGATCCCAACTCTCATCCAATTCCCATCCTGTATCCCTGCTTCCCTTCACATCTAAGCTCTTAGAAAAACTAGTTTTCAACCGCCTCTCCCTCTTCCTGTCCTCCAATTCCCTACTCGACCCACTACAAATCACTACAAATCAGGTTTCCGTCCCCTACACTCAACTGAAACTGCCCTCACCAAAGTCACCAAAGACCTTCTAACTGCTAAAAAACACGGACACTATTCCATCCTCATCCTGCTTGACCTCTCGGCTGCTTTTGACACTGTTGACCACCCCCTCCTTCTGCAGACCCTCAGCTCTCTTGGTCTCTGTGACACTGCACTCGCTTGGGTTGACTCCTATTTATCCAACAGGTCCTTCTCTGGATCCTTAGCTGGTAACTCCTCCTCTTCATTGTCTCTATCTGTTGGTGTACCTCAAGGCTCTGTCCTTGGTCCTCTGCTCTTTTCCATCTTCACCTCCTCCCTGGGCAAAATCATTAATAGCTTTGGCTTCAATTACCACCTCTATGCTGATGACACTCAGATCTACCTCTCTACCCCTGATCTCTCTCCCCCTGTCCTTTCCAAAGTCAGCGACTGTTTATCTGGCATCTCCTCCTCGATGGCCTCCCACCACCTAAAGATCAACATGTCTAAGACTGAGCTCCTACTAATTCCTCCCTCTAATGCCTCTCCACCTCCTGACTTTTTCATCACGGTGGAGGGTATCACGATCTCCCCATCGAACCAGGTTCGCTGTCTCGGAGTAACACTTGACTCTACTCTTTCCTTCATCCCCCACATCCAGTCTCTTTTTCTCCTCCTGCTGATACCAACAACGCAATATTTCCAGAATTCGGCCATTTCTTACCGCTGTCACCACAAAACAACTAATCCATGCCCTGGTAATCTCCTGACTTGACTATTGCAATAATCTCTTATCCGGCCTCGCTCTTTCCCGCCTCTCCCCCCTACAATCCATCCTGAACAACTCAGCCAGGCTAATCCACCTCACCCGCCGCTCTGTCTCTGCCGCTCCCTTCTGCGAGTCCTTTCACTGACTCCCCATCCACTGCAGAATTAAATTTAAAATCCTTATCCTGACCTATAAAACCCTCACTAACTCAGCTCCCCACTACCTGTCCTCACTAATCACCAAATACACCCCAGCCCGCTCCCTAAGATCAAACAGTGACCTGCGTCTAGCTTCTCCCCGCATCACCTCTTCCCATGATAGACTGCAGGACTTCTCACATGCAGCCCCCATTCTCTGGTACGTACTGTCAGACTTTCCCCTAATTTCTCTTCCTTCAAACACTCCCTTAAAACATTCCTATTTAGAGAAGCCTACCACCCAACTCACTGACGCAACCATCAATTACTCTCACCTTGCAGTCCTCTCCTCCTGTTTCCAACCCCAACCCTTCTAGATTGTGAGTTCCTACGGGAATAGGGCCCTCTTCTCCTCCTGTACTGTTTGTCAAATGTTGTTCAATGTATTGTAACCCTGTCTATACTGTGCCTATTGTACAGCGCTGTGGAATATGCTGGCGCTTTATAAATAAAGAATAATAATAATAGTACAATAATGTACATGTGGATGTTGAGTTGTATGGTTGGAGTTTTGTGTGGGTGTGGAACACGGGGGGCCCCATGATCTCCAATTGCCCGGGTGCTCCATTAGTTGTCAATCCGCCCTTGCCCCACTCTCAAGTGAAACCCCCGCTCTCAAGTGGAACTCTGCTTTCAAGCAACCCCTGGAACCAACCTATAGAATCTGTTGCTTCCTGTTATTCTGATTCATCCGTTTGCTTCCTGTTTTGTTTATTTAATAAATCCTTCTGTGCCCTGTAACCTGTGTGACTCCTACATACCACCAGGGCCGGCGCTGCCGCTAGGCGAGCTAGGCGGCCAACTAGAGAGCATGCCCGCCTAGGGCACAGCGCCGGGCCCGAAAAAAAAAAATTGAGTGTGTGTCCCGCCGCGGCGTGGCCCGCGGGAGCGGCCGGGGGCCCGGGGCACCGCAATCAACTCGCTGGCCGTGGCGGGCCATGCGACTGACACGCACGGCATGAGTGTGACCCACCCAGCAGGCTCCGCCTCTGCCGCACACAAGACGCAACACGTCAGCGGCGCCTGCGGCTGCATGTGTTGGGGCTGGCGGCCGCACGCGCGCCCCCACGTCAGGCGCCGCTGGAAGGAGGAGGCAGAGACTCGAGGGCCGAGGCGGAGAGTTGCGCCGGAGACCGGAGTCGACAGGAAGCTGCTCTCCTGGGCTCCTGGAGAGTCCACATGACGGCCTAAGGCCTCAAGCCACTTGAGGGTTCGGGTTCCGCCAGCCGCATGGCCGGAATATCGTGAGGCAGCTCAGGCTGGCAGAAGGCCTCAAAGAACTAGTGCAACTGGAGCACACTCTGAGCTCCGCTAGAGCCAATGAGTGCGGTTGGGGTGACTGGCGCACTCTGATGACGTCTCAGAGTGCGCCGGCGACAATGCCCAATCTCCCTGTCAGGACTGGAGGAGGTGAGCGCCAGAGGAGCAAGACCCCCTCCGACACAGACCAGGATCCAGACCAGGATCCAGACCACCAGGGAGACATGCCTCCCTCACTCCCACTGGACCACCATTGATTTGGCCCCCTCCCTGCACAAAAGGTAAGCAGGAGAGGGGCCAATAGTTTATTATTTATTTTTAAGGAGGGGGGGTGATTGAAAAGAAGGATGGGGTGATTAAGAAGGATGGGGTGATTAAGAAGGAGGGGGTGATTAAGAAGGAGGGGGAGTGAAAAGAAGGAGGGGGTGTTTGAAAAGAAGGGGGAATGAAAAGAAGGAGGGGTGATTAAGAAGGGGGTGATTGAAAAGAAGGGAATAAAAAGAAGGAGGGGGTGATTGAAAAGAAGGATGGGGTGATTAAGAATGGGGTGATTGAAAAGAAGGGGGGAATGAAAAGAAGGAGGGGGTGATTGAAAAGAAGGGGGAATGAAAAGGAGGGGGTGATTAAGAAGGAGGGGGTGATTGAAAAGAAGGGGGAATGAAAAGAAGGAGGGGGTGATTAAGAAGGGGGTGATTGAAAAGAAGGAGGGGGATTGAAAAGAAGTGGGGAATGAAAAGAAGGAGGGGTGATTAAGAAGGAGGGGTAGTTGAAAAGAAGGGAATGAAAAGAAGGAGGGGTGATTAAGAAGAAGGGAGAATGAAAAGGAGGGGGTGATTGAAAAGAAGGGGGATGAAAAGAAGGAGGTGGTGATGGTGATTGAAAAGAAGGGGGTGATTGAAAAGTGGGACTGATTGAAAAGAAGGGGTGATTGAAAAGAAGGGGTGATTGAAAAGAAGGGGGAATGAAAATAAGGAGGGGGTGAATGAAAAGGAGGGGGAGTGCATTAAAAGAAGGGGGTGCATGAAAAGAAGGGGAATGGAATGAAAAGAGGGGATGAAATCCATTGTAATGAGAAGAGGGTGTGAAATGAAAAGAGGGGGGAATGAAATGTAATGAACACTGCACATTATGAGGGTGTTACAGAGCTCCACAGTAATGTGCAGTGTTTATGAGGGTGTTACAGAGCTCCACTGTAATGTGCAGTGTTTATTAGGGTGTTACAGAGCTCCACAGTAATGTGCATTGTTTATGAGGGAGTTACAGAGCTCCACAGTAATGTGCATTGTGTATGAGGGTTGTTACAGAGCTCCACAGTAATGTGCGGTGTTTATGAAGTGTTACAGAGCTCCACAGTAATGTGCGGTGTTTTTGCTAGAGGGGGGGCGCAAGTAGCTGGTCTTGCCTAGGGCGCAAAATAGTCTAGCACCGGCCCTGCATATCACCGCATATTGAGTTCAAACCGCCTCCCCGGAACCTGCACCCTGACAAGTAATTAGCTTCACTTCTGTTTTAAGATTTACTGTTACCTTCCTTGTACAGCATAAACTCATCAGTAATTCCAATCCCAACAGTAACAGGTCCGTTGTATGCCACAGTTGAAGCAATGTTATCTTCTCCAGGCAGAGTGTAGTATTTGGTGACATTCAGTCGTACAGCATTATCGTCTTTATATAAGCACTTAAATTTCTGTACCAAATAAGAGTTAAAAACCAGTTGAATAAACATGTATTAGTGAAATCGTAGCAATAGGATTGACATTTTTTTAAATAGTGTCCCGGCTATAAGACTATCACATCTCAGGAAAGACCAAAATACCTTGACACACAGGTATTAAAAATCCCTTGATGTCATACTCAATCAAATGAAGAAGACATGGATAGGAACTACAGGATAGCCTCTCCGTAGCCTTGGTAAAAACTCCATAAGAGTTTCTACATAAAAATTTGTCAGCATTACAACAAGGTTGGAATTAATAATTTTGCAGTGTGCTCCTTCTTTGAGAAAATACGTTAACAAAGATCTGATAATGTGTGTGTACTAAACCCTACTATGTAACCATGTAATCTCTTTATCTTTTTTTGAATGGTGAACAACGATGGGCTACATGACTGATAAGGACAAACTGACACATCCTACCCCTCCTTACTAAAGGTCAAGAGATTAAAATTTCTATAGTAAAATATTGAGTAGGCGATCTCAAGGTCTCACACCCATAACAACCCAGTCAAGAACATGGTGGGCCAAATATCTTCCTCCACGTCATGTGTAGAGGACACATGTGAAGCCAAACCTGAACAGATGTCACCAGCATGGAGTTAAGTCCCTGCTTCATACATCTATTGTGACTGTGTGAATGGTTGCCACACTGAAGATCTTTGTCATAGAAACATAGAAACATAGAAAAATGTCGGCAGATAAGAACCTTTCGGCCCATCTAGTCATCCCAATTACATGGATACATTACCTGATTTTATCTTTTGTTTTTTTTTTGTTTGCCTATCCCATGCTTGCTTAAATTCAATTACTGTTTTGGCCTCTACCACTTCAACTGGAAGACTGTTCCATGTATCCACCACCCTCTCAGTAAAATAATGCTTCCTGATGTTACTTTTAAACCTTTGCCCCTCTAATCTAAGACTATGTCCTCTTGTTTTGCTACTTTGTTTCCTTTTAAATATACTCCCTTCCTCTACCTTGTGGATTCCCTTTACGTATTTAAATGTTTCTATCATATCTCCTCTGTCTCGTCTTTTTTCCAAGCTGTACATGTTAAGATCATTAAGCCTTTCCTGGTAACTTTTCTCCTTCAAGCCGTACACCATTTTAGTAGCCCTTCTCTGAACTCTCTCTAAGATGTCTATATCCTTCTGGAGATACGGTCTCCAGTACTGCACACAGTACTTCAAGTGAGGTCTCACAAGTGCTCTGTACAGTGGCATGAGCACTTCCCTTTTCCTACTGCTAATACCTCTCCCTACACAACCAAGCATTCTGCTAGCATTTCCTGCTGCTCTATTACATTGACTACTTACCCTTAGATCCTCTGAAATAATAACCCCTAAATCCCTTTCCTCAGATGTTGAGGTTAGGACTGTATCAAATATTCTATATTCAGCCCTTGGGTTTTTATGTCCCAGGTGCATTATCTTGCACTTATCCACATTAAAACTCAATTGCCACAGCTCCGACCATTTTTTTAGTTTACCTAAATCATTTGTCATTTGGCTGATCCCTCCAGGAACGTCAACCCTGTTGCAAATCTTTGTGTCATCAGCAAAAATACATACTTTTCCATTAATACCTTCTGCAATATCACTAATAAAAATATTAAATAGAATGGGTCCAAGTACTGACCCCTGAGGTACCCCACTGGTAACAAGACCTTGCACCGAATAAACTCCATTTACCACAACCCTCTGTTGCCTGTCACTCAGCCACTGCCTAATCCATTCAACAATATTGGAATCCAAGCTCAAAGATTGCAATTTATTGATAAGCCTTCTATGCGGAACAGTATCAAAAGCCTTACTGAAATCTAAATAAGCAATGTCTACTGCACCACCTGTGTCTATTATTTTTGTTACCCAATCAAAAAAATCAATAAGATTAGTTTGGCATGATCTCCCTGAGGTAAACCCATGTTGTTTCTGATCCTGTAATCTATGTGTTTTTAGATGTTCAACAATCCTTTCCTTTAACATGGTTTCCATTAATTTCCCCACTACTGACGTAAGACTAACTGGCCTATAGTTCCCAGATTCCTCCCTACTACCCTTCTTGTGAATGGGCACAACATTTGCTAATTTCCAGTCTTCTGGGACGACTCCCGTTAGTAAGGATTGGTTAAATAAATCTGTTAACGGTTTTGCTATTACATCACTGAGCTCTTTTAATAATTTAGGGTGGATCCCATCAGGGCCCATTGACTTATTTGTCTTTACTTTAGACAGCTGCTGTAGAACCTCCTCCTCTGTAAACAGATATGTAATTGTCTCGTTAGTGTTTCCTCCTAACTGAGGTCCCTTTCCTTCCTTTTCTTCTGCAAAGACTGAACAAAAATATTCATTGAGGCAGTCAGCGAGACTTTTATCCTCTTCTACATACCTTCCTTCCTTTGTTTTTAATCTAACTAATCCTTGTTTTACTTTTCTTTTCTCGTTTATGTATCTAAAAAATGTTTTGTCCCCCTTTTTTACTGACTGAGCTATTTTCTCTTCTGCGTGTGCTTTGGAAGCCCTTATAAATTGCTTTGCCTCTTTCTGCCTAATCTTATAGGTTTGCCTATCTTCTTCACTCTGAGTTGTTTTATAATTATTAAATGCTGTCTTTTTGTTCTTCACTATTTTGGCCACTTCTGCAGAGTACCACAGTGGTTTCTTCCTTTTTTTGTTTTTGCTAACAAGTCGAATGCAATTGCCTGTGGCATTCAATAATGCTTCCTTTAAATAATCCCATTTCTCCTGGACTCCCTTTAAACTCCTCCAGTCTGATAATGACTCCTTCACACAAAATCTCATTTTAGAAAAATCTGTTTTTTTAAAGTCTAAAACTTTTGTTTTTGTGTGGTGCGGCTCCATCCCTGTTCTTATATTAAACCACACTGACTGGTGATCACTAGATCCCAAATTTTCACCTACAACTTAGTCCGATACCAAACCTCCATTTGTGAGTATTAAATCCAATATGGCCTCTTTACGGGTCGGCTCCTCAACTACTTGTGTTAGAGATAATCCCAGTAGGGAGTTTAGAATATTTGTACTCCTGGTGCACCCAGCTGTTTTGGTTTTCCAGTTCACATCAGGAAGATTAAAGTCCCCCATGATAATAACTTGCCCCTTCATTGCCATTTTGGCTATTTCCTCAAGCAGCAGATTATCTAGCTCTTCTACTTGTCCAGGGGGTCTATATATCACACCTACACGAGCTACTGTATGATTGCCAAATGTTAGGGTAACCCAAACTGACTCTATGTTCACCTCGCTCACTTTTATTTGGTTCGTTTTTATGTTGTTTTTCACATACAGGGCCACTCCTCCTCCTTTCCTACCTTCTCTGTCTTTTCTATATAAAGAGTACCCAGGTATTGTTATGTCCCAGTTATTTTTCTCACTGAACCATGTCTCAGTAACCACAACTAAATCTACTTTTTCAGCTGCCATCATTGCCTCCAGTTAATTTATTTTATTGACTAAACTGCGAGCATTTATAGACACGACTCTGAGCTTGTCATTTTTTTCCCCGCATGTTGCTTGCACCCTCCGATTTAGTTTTGGGGGACAATCAGGCAGATTGTTTTTTACCCTTTTGTCCCCCCCTCCTAGTTTAAATATTTCTTTGCGAAACCTTTGAACTTCTCACTGAGAACATATGTTCCCCTATGAGTAAGATGCAAACCATCTTTTTTATACAGTTCCTTTCTGCTCCAATTAGAGCTATCATGGGACACAAAGCCAAATCCTTGCTCTCGACACCATTCCTGAAGCCACAAATTAAATTCCCTATTGCGCATCTGCCTATCCTGAATGTTATGCACAGGCAAAACTTCAGAGAATGACACAGTGGACGCAATCTTCTGTATTTCACCTCCAAGAACACAAAAATCTTCCTTAATCTCAGAAACCTCATTGCTAGCCAAGTCATTTGTCCCAAGATGGACTAGAACATCCACTTCCCCTTGCTGCTTTGCTTGTTTGACAATATTGAGAATACGTCTCTTGTCTCTACGAGCAGTAGCCCCAGGAAGACATCTCACCAAACCACTACTCTCCAGCTCAACACCTCTTGTTATAGAATCACCCAGCAACAATTGCCTTCTATCATGTCCCACCTTTTCCTTATTGTTCTTGGTTGCAGTCCTGCATACCTTAGGCATAGGGGATGGTGGTTCCTCAACTATGGTGTCTGAGCCTACTTCCGTCTCACCACTACACTCTGAAAGTGCCTCAAAAGAATTAAGAAGAGCCACAGACTGTGGGACATGTTTTCTATCCACAACTCTAAGTCTACCAGATCCTACAGTAGTCCATCTGCCGCTCCTAGGAGGCCTCTGTGGCAGTGGCTTTGCAACAGTCATAGCCATAGCCTGAGTTTGTCTAACAGCTAATTTACAAATCTCAGACTTCAAACAGGCAATTTCCTGCTGCAATAAAGAGAGCTGCCTACATATCAGGCACACTCCAAACCTCCAAAAATTGGATCTAAAAACAAATGCATGACAGCTCTTACACTGGACCAAGCCTGCCATTATAAAAAGAATGGATTTAAACCAACAAATCTTACCTTTTTGTAGGTTTTCTACCTCCTGTCTAACCTCAGAATACCTCCAGAGTATCTCCAGGATATCTCTAAGTGCTCACTTTGAAGGCTTCACTTTGAAGGCTTCCCAAGCTCAATTGTCATGACCCTGTCTCCTTCCTACTTCACTTATCCAGTGTGGCAATAAAGGGTAAAAGTATAATAATAGTATTGTCTTCGAGCCCCAAGGTAATACAAATGGTCACTTTATTTATAAAGCTCATAGGTTTAGGTCAGCAGGGAAAGGTCTTGAAGAAGAAGAATGAAGGAAGGAAGAAGTAAGGAAAGAAAGAAGTTGTTTTAATACGATGAACTGATTTAAGTAAAGTTCAAAAATCAGTAGAATGTCCCTTTTAATGCTTTCTGTAGCAGCTAGAATGAGTTGAAAAACTTACAGGAAGAAAACACTATACTTTTCTCCCCTGTATTGTAAAAGCTGGATTACATCATCAGTCAAAGAGCTCCAACAGTAGACTAACTTAAAACTTGCAGGAGAGCATGGATAAAAGGAAACGGATCAATGGTTCACACTTTTTAAGCTTTATAATTTACCAAGTGATATCTAGCTTGACTCGTGCCACACAACGTCTAAAGTAAGGCAGCCTTACCTTTTGAGAATACTCATACTTACAGGAAAACACAATACTTTCCCTCCCATATCGTATTAGCTGGGTTACATCACCAGGCCAATGGCTCCATCCACAGAGTAAGTTAAAACAAATTGCAGGAGAGCATAGATTAAAGAAAGGAAACGGATCAATGGTTCCAACACAGAGTTATGAACCCCACGATAATATCTGAAAGAAATAGGTCTTACCTTTTGAGAATACTCATAATCTTTGTTTCTCATAATGCCATGCTGTGAAAGGTACGCCAGAGCCATAATTGGTAGCCCACCACAGCAGCCTTCGTTTTGGGCATCGCAATCCACAAGCTGCTGCTCGCTCAGTATAGCCTGCTCACCCTTCTCAAGGCAGTAATGGGTTTCAATAACGCCCACCTTCAAAAAAAATTGTCACAAGGCCCATTTGGGTAAATATAAAGATGATGGCAAATAAGCAAGACCCAATACCGATTAAGTAGTCTTTTTTCCATTATTATGGTTCAATAGTATATAGGACATAGGAAAAGGCCAAATTGATAGACTTTTAACATGATAGTAAAAATGCTGTAATTGATTTAACAAACTGTACTCAAGCATGAGAATCACTACAACGTTCTGAAATACATAGAGTGCACTATATCTGTCCCTAGCAGACGTTATCATATTGGAAAGTCCTTTATCTTTACAAGTGCTCATTGGGGGTACATTGTTTGCTACATGGGAACATGAAGGATGCTGTTCATCCCTGACTTGGGTTCCTATCTACTCTTAAAGGTTGTTCCTGATTTAGAGCCTGACATTTGACTGTCATTCCATGAAGGGTTTCTTTTGATGTGCTCAGCCTTCATAGACTCAAGTAAAGAAGGAGAGCATTCTTTTCCTTGCTTGGTCTCCTCTTCTTCTTTGCTTGGATTATGTGTTGATTTGGCCACTCTGGAGTCCATGAGCACCCTTCTGTGTTATGATCATCTAATGCTTACAAGGGGCCATATTCCCCTCTTGCTGTTAAGAGTCGTCATACAGATATTCCAGTCAATATCTTAATAACAGGCAAATTTAATCTGACCTTGCTTGCGACATAGCGAATCCCTACTGTAAATTAAAGTATTTTATTACCTTGTGTACCGCTGGTTTTAAAACACTGTTGTTGTAGTACTTACAAGCGCAATGTAAGACACTGGATATTGGGACTACATTTTCCAGCATGCTTTGCGGGCGGGAACAGGAAGTGGGTGGGAAAGAGAGACTTACATCCGCAGCCTCGTGGAGAGAACCGCCAGAGCGTGCAGAGGAGTGAAGAGAACAAGACGCACGTGAAAGAGATAACGATCGCGACCAGGCCGGAGCGCAGGTGCGGCCTTGCGGAGCTGGAGATCGGTTTCCCCTTTACTTGCCAAAGACCTAGCGATCCACCGCTGGTAACTTTACACAGATACAGAGTATGCTGAAGGACCCCGAGTTAGGAGACTGCAGATGATCTAATGGGAGTGCAGGCGGTGGGCTGAGCATCTTGTGGCAGACACAGACAAGCAAGACAGCGGATCCGGTGGCACAGAGTCCCAGTAAAATCGAGCGGAGAGACGTCCTGGGTCGAGCAGAGCGCAGAGTATCTGGCGGATGGGTGAGAGGCCTTCCCGGCCACAGTAAAAGTAATAAAGCACGCTGCAGTTTTGTCAAAACCTACAGGGCCCCAACGTGACTAGTCGAAGACACACCTGAAATCATTCACTGGCCAGTTGAATATTGTACCCAGGTACCAATACACGCATACACGTACACTTTCTTGGGACACAACCTGTACAGGACTCACACTCCAACCACGAAGGGGTTAAAATTCCTTTTTCTTTTCCGCTACGTGTTTCTCGCATTACGAACTACTGTAAATATATATATACGTATACCGTGTTGCTCTTTATATGCCAGTTTATTCAGTAAACTATATAACTTATAAAATCCACAACAGTGCTGGTGTATATTTATTCCCTAGTGCGGGGAGACTGACCCGAGGTTTAAATTCAGCGGCTCCTCCGGGAGTGAGCGCTACACTTGTATATGAGGCGTTTATTTGGTTCTCACATTAGAAGAACAAGCTATTCCATGGTAGATCGGTCTTGTATTCTGGAGCCAGTCTCTCTAAAAGAAATACTGACTCCCTAAACCTAGTTTTAAGGTGACACACTAAATACAATAAAATAAAAGCAACAATAATTCCCATACTTACCTCTCATCCCATGTTGGAGAGGGTGATGCGATTCCGCCACTTTCTCTCACTGTGAGCAGTGGGAGTCTGGGAACAATTGTTCCCCATGTCTCTCATTCATCCATGACTCCTGCATGATCCTGCTATTGCAACCGACGCAGAGCTTGAGGCAGGGATGCGCTGGGGTCCATGGAGTCCTATGGACCAAGGGAACCATTAATTGGTAACACGCTGCGCCTCCATTTCATTCCGAGACCAACCGCTAATAAAGTTCCCACCCTGGAATAGGTGCCGTAAATGGGACCTGGTAAGGGAAGTGAGATCATACTGATTTTCTCCTTAACGGCTCCCTTTTAGCAACAAAAAGGGACTAGGACAAAGGTCTTAAGCGACTGGCTCCTAAATTGTGGAGCCATTTCCTCCTCATTCTGAGCCTGACAGTAGCGAAAACTATCCTTGGTAATTGTTTTTAAGTTGTGGATTCTTTTTGTGAATTTTTGTTACATCACATATAAAAAGTAGCCTTTAGGGATAAAAGCAAACTGATGAATTTATGGCTTTACCGTTGCAAATGCCCAGCACGATCCGCAATAAGAGCCTTGATCTTTAGCTGGTGTCACGCATTTCGATTTTCTCCAGTCAACTTCAGCCGGAATATTGGCGGGCTTTTTGTAGCGAACCTGGGGAACGTCTGCTGATTGGAATCTTCCTTTCGTGCCCAGACAGTTATGGGAATTCCGTTCTTCTGAAGTCTGACGTACACATGAATGTGTTAATGACAAATATCAGCCACCTTATTAGTTTTACAATAAACAATGTTATGCAGTGAAAACCTTTGCAACCTATGCCAATAATTCATTAAATGTACAATACAAAATATTTTGGACACAGATAAGAAATACAGTAGAGTATTATGGCTTTTGGGGTTTCCTCCTAAGTGGGGAATTGAGGCGTTCTTCAAAGAGTGCCAAATTTGCCACCAAATTGCACCGAATGGATAATTTCACCGTACGGTGCAATTTCACGGCAGTTCGTCTATTCAGAAAGCTGAAATGTTCGCCAAATATTGCCAGCGAAATACGGTGCAGTTCCTTGCAGATCGCCTCAATTCCGTGGCCCACAGAGAAGGAATGTCCCA
Source organism: Leptobrachium leishanense (assembly GCA_009667805.1). NCBI lineage: Eukaryota > Metazoa > Chordata > Amphibia > Anura > Megophryidae > Leptobrachium > Leptobrachium leishanense. The sequence continues at coordinate 54,037,211 of CM019065.1, read as the reverse complement.
TAGAGAAGGAATGGTTAATCTATTCAGAGAATGCCGAACAGCACCGAAATGTTGGCGAAATGTCCAGAATTTTGGTGATTCTGTTCAACAGGTTTAAACATGCGTCTTTTGACTAGGGATGAGCCGAACACTCCCCGAGTTCGGTTCGAGCCCGAACCCGAACCCGAACTTCCCATTTGTTCGGGACCGAACCCGAACCCGAACCCCCATGCAAGTCAATGGGGCTGAAAATTCATTTTTTTAGGCTAGGGTCAGACGAACGCATTTTTCACGTTGTCCGTGAAAAAGTGCGTTCGAACGAATGGACGTATTTTTTCACGGAATACGCGATAGCGGTCATACGATGCGCATTTTCGTCCGTGATTTTGTACGGATCATCAATAAAACCCTTTTGCGTCTGGACGTTATGTTGGCCGGACATGAGCAGCGTCTGACGTCTCCCAATCACGCAAACACGCCACTATGCGGCCGCAGCGCACTCTGTACGTCAGTAGTAGCGGTTTGACGTTCTCGAAAAAATGTGTTCGTTTGCCACTTGCGTTGCACGGACGAACTTTCGTGCGACCATTCGTCGTATGTTCCCCGGCATTGGACGTCATTTGCTACTAGCACGGCCGTGATTTCGTGCGGCTAAACGCACGTTAAAACTGCTTTCGTCTGACCTTAGCCTTAGAGTGCCCTCCAAGAGGGCATATTTGCTACATATTTGCCATAAATGGTGTATGGGGGTCCGGGTAGTGCCCTGGGGGACAGGAAACAAGGACAAAAAGTAAAAAAAAAAACGTTTTTAAAGGGACAGTGAGTTTTCCATGAAATAAGGGTTAAAAATAAAAACCAAAAATTCCTTCAAATATTGTGCCTAGGAGGTCCCCATAACCTGCCCGTGAAATGGCAGATTTCTAGGATGTATAGAAATATGTAAAAACAAAAAAATGACATTTCAAATGACGGTAAATGCTTTTCCTTTAACCCTTTCGCTGCTGAGGCATTTCCAATTCCCACCTGTGTGCTGAGGTCATTTTTACCGGTTTCGCTCATCATGTTTAACCGCGTTTTGAAGCCTTATTTTATTATATGACCCAGACATATTATATCGTTCGTTCTGGCAGACTCGGAAGATTCATAATATGTCATTATTCTATGTATACGTTATGTCCTGTCTGTATATTTTAACAAAATATGCAATAAAATTTGAATTTTCAAATATTTACAACGTGTAAAGTGGTTTTTTTTCACATTTTCACATGCGAGCAATTGCGGTTATATTTTGTATGGGGCGCGCTTGTTAAAAAAATTAGAAATGGGGTCTCGTTACTTTTTTTGGGGGAAATTACGCGATTTTTAACAAACGCACCGCATACAAAAATTGTTAGTGCAGCATCATTGTTCATATTATAATTGAAATGGGAACAATATTGCTGCATTAACAAACCAATAAAAAGAAAAAAAACTTGTTTTTTTTTTATAATTTTTTTTTAAATATTTTTTTATTTTTAATTTTTATTTTTTTTAAAAAACTTTTTCACAGTCGTGTTTGGTATCGTTGGAACGGCCATGCTAACTTTAACCCCTAGCTGCCACGGATCGGGAGATAGGGGGTTCATTGGAACCCCCTATCTCCACCATTGGTGGCAGCTAGGGGTTAACTCCAGGACTGGCGTCATCGTGCTATGCACGATGACGCCAGTCCTCAGGGGGAGTTCCCGGAGGCTTGGCCGACATCCAAGATGTCGGCCAGCTCCGGGAAAGGATCACGAACCGGCGCTTTTCAACGCCGATTCGTGATCCGGCTCCCCAGGGGTTAATGACAGCCACCGTTTGGAAGGGCAGGCTGTGCCCTTCCAAACGGTGCCTGGCATTAAGCTCAGGACCCCCGCGATCGGGAGGGAGAGAGGTCTGAAGGACCTCCCCCCTCCCTTTCAGGCGCCTCCTCTGCACACGCGGGGGGGCGCCTGAAATAGATGTCATCGCGCCACTGCGATGACATCTATTGTGCCCGCAGCGGTCCCGGATTGACGGGCTGACATCCGGCCGATCGCAGGCTGCTTCGGGAGGACATGCTCAGCGCGTCCTCCGCAGCCAACCCTTCCTGCGGCAGGACGCGTCCTCCGCCGCGAAGTGATTAATCTATCCATAAACAACTGCTTGGGGCGGCAGTCTGTATGAAAAGAGGAGACATTTTCAGACACGCAGAAAAAGTTTACTGATTTTTTGGCGGTGAAAAGCAGGAGAATGACTGGAGAATGGAAAATTCTAGACCAAATAGCCGATTTGGAAAGTGAGATAAATGGGAGAATTTTTCTGGTTTGGCTATTTTGACCTAGAATTTTCCATTCTCCAGTCATTCTCCTGAGTTTCACCTTTCTCTGAATAACCCTGTCAGGGCTATTCAGAGAGCGGTGAAGAGCAGGAGAATGACTGGAGAATGGAAAATTCTAGGTCAAAATAGCCAAACCAGTAAAATTCTCCCATTTAGGCTAGGGTCAGACTAGCGAATTTTTAACGTGCGTTTAGGCGCACTTAATCACGGCCGCACTAGCAGCAAATGACGGGCAATGACGGCTAATATACGAAGTACGGTCGCACGAAAGTCCGGCTGCGCAACGCAAGTGGAAAATGAATGCATTTTTTCGAGAATGCAGAACCGCTAGTACGGACGTACAGAGTGCGCTGCGTCCACTAGCGGCGTGTGTGCGTGATTTGGAGACGTCAGACCCTGCTCATGTCCGGCCAACATAAGGTCCAGACACCCAAAGTTTGCTGGCTTGGATCCGTAAAAAATCACGCAAAAAAATGCGCATCGTATGACCGTTTTCGCGCAATGCGTGAAAAAATACGGCAATGCGTTCGGACGCACTTTTTGACGGTTGCTGCGAAAAATGCGTTAGTCTGACCCTAGCCTTATCTCACTTTCGGCTATTTGGTCCAGATTGTTCTCTTTTCCTGCCATTCTCCTGGTTTTCACCTTTCTCTGAACAACCCCGAGAGAGAGGTGAAAGCCAGGAGAACTGGCAGGAGAAGAGAACAATCTAGACCAAATAGCCAATTTGGAAAGTGAGTTAAATGGGAGAATTTTTCTGGTTTGGCTATTTTGACCTAGAATTTTCACTTCTCCAGTTATTCTCCTGCTTTTCACCACTCTCTGAATAACCCTGTGAATGTTTAATCCCGAGGTGAAAAATAACATTGCTTTAGATTTTTTTCAAACACCAGTTAACCACTTATCTGCTATGGACACGCTCAGCGCGTCCAGCCAAGTGGTTCTCCTGTGCTATGGACGCGCTGAGCGCGTCCATGCACAGGAGGCAGCAATCCGCCGGATTCTGGCGGATTGCTGCGCCCCCCGGTGCGGGCTGACATCTTGGATGTCAGCCCAGCACTCCGGGACCCCGGCGGAGCAATTAGATGTCATCGCGGCGGCACGATGACATCTAATTCAGGCGCCCCCCCCCCGCATGTGCGGAGGAAGCGCCTGAAAGGGAGGGGGGGAGGTCCTTCGGACCTCTCTCCCTCCCGATCGCCGGGGGGCAGAGGGTTAATCCAGGCACAGTTTGGAAGGGCACAGCCTGCCCTTCCAAACGGTGGCTGTGATTAACCCCTGGGGAGCTGGATCACGAATCGGCGCTGAAAAGCGCCGGATCGTGATCCTCTCCTGGAGCTGGCCGACATCTTGGATGTCGGCCAAGCCTCCAGGAACTCCCCCTGAGGACTGGCGTCATCATGCATAGCATGATGACGCCAGTCCTGGAGTTAACTCCTAGCTGCCACCAATGGTGGAGATAGGGGGTTCATTGGAACCCCCTATCTCCCGATCCGTGGCAGCTAGGGGTTAATGTTTGATATCGTTGGATCGGCCAGAGCATGGCCTTTCTAAGGATACTAAACATGAGCATGAAAAATGTTTTTTATAAAAAATAAAAAATAAAAATATTTTAAAAAAATTCTAAAACAAAATAAACAAGTTTTTTTGTTTGTTTTTGTTTTGTTAATGCAGCAATATTGTTCCCATTTCAATTATAATGTGAACAATAATGCTGCACTAACGATTTTTGTATGCGGTGCGTTTGTTAAAAAAAGCGAAATTTTCCCCAAAAAAAAATGTAACGAGACCCCATTTCTAATTTTTTTAACAAGCGCACCCCATACAAAATATAACCTCAAACGATCGCATGTTAAAAAAAACACTTTACACATAATAAAGTATTGAAAATTCTAATTTTATTGCATTTTTTGTTATAATATACAGACATGACATAACGTATACATATAATAATGACATATTATGAATCTGCCAAGTCTGTCGGAAAGAACGATATATAATATGTATGGGTCATATATCAAAATATGGCTACAAAACGCGGTTAAACATGATGAGCGAAAGCGTTAAAAATTACTTCAGCACAGAGGTGTGAGAAGCCTCAGCAGCGAAAGGGTTAAATGCAGCATATTAGGATGTTTTAGGGAAATTAATTCTCAAATCTCAATCAGAAGCAGACACCACCCCACCCCCTCACTATTTTGTACAATGTATCAAATTGATTACCAGACTAAAAACACCTGGTGTTATGCCCATTTGTGAACAGAGGTCATTTAGAGTTGATAATCTTTCCACGTACACATTAGTTTTTAATTCAATATTCAATAAACCGTTGCTTATAATATTCTGCAGTAAAGAGTCTCTTTATTTCTAGATTTTTTTAGTATTTTTTTAAGCATTTTCTATACTTTTTTCAAAATTTCTTTTTTTTTTCGAACTCGAACCAAACACGCCCAAAAATTTCAAAATTCATGAACTTTCGAGCTGCCAAAGTTCGGGTCGAACTCCGAACCGTCCGAACCCGAATCGCTCATCCCTACTTATGACGATCTCTGTAATCGTGCCAGTGAGGTGCAACTGCATTTAGCTGTGCCCCCATTGGGTCAATATGGGGAGGAAATAAACAGTTTGTATAAAATAGCTGCATAAACACCATATATGTTATATATTAATTGTTTGCTTTTAATCAAAATTCTTATTAAAGGTTTTCATTTTAAATGCTTGTGAAGAATCAACCTATCTCCACCTATTTTCCACTGAGACAACTGTGGTTTTCAAATAAGACTTATGACGATCTCTGTAATCGTGCCAGTAGTCCATAAAAAAAGGGACCAGAAATGCAATCTTACCATGTCTGCAAAACGATTCATTTCCAGTGTATAACGTTTCAGTCCTTGGGCTGCCATTTGGTTGTGTGTCTGCACTTTGTCCCAGGTAGCTTCCCATGCTTTTCTGCGGAACATCTCATCTTCCTTTGTTTCATACGTTTTTTCTGATTAGATGCAAACAAATATATTAATTTATAAGAAATATTAAATTCCATGTAAGTCGTTAAATATAATAACAAGGGTAGTATACTGATTACATTTTACGGAATAAAATACAAACTAATTAATAAATAAAATACAGACATTTTAAAAAAATGTACCAAATTATTTTACTGAATAAAATACAAATGATAAAAATAAAATAAGCTTTTAAGTTTTAAAGAAAAAAATGAGTATAATTGAAATTTAGAATATGTAAAACAATGGTATGCTTATTGTAAGAGTATGAACATTTCATAAGTTACAAATTTTGTAAAAACACAGCAGTTTGCATGGTGCGATTATATATCTTTTGAATGTGCAAAAATGAATAAATTGTTAACAAAATTTGAACCATCTCTGTTGTTAGAGAATATAAACCTTTTTAAAATCATTAGTTTGTGCTATAACAGTTTTATTCGATTTATGGTGTATTCTAAAGATTTTTCAATTGATAAAAATATGTTAGAATGAAAACAACCATTTTGGAAACCTTGTCACATTTTCCGGAAAGTATGTTGGCTCTGTTTTTTGGAGCATATTATATCACTTTTGGAACTTAGCAGCCTTTAACATCATATTTTAATACTGTGACAGAAACCCGTCTCCTTGCACCTGTCCTGACTCTCCAGACACCCCCTCATTGCGGTCAGCCTTTCTACTGGGAGCGCCGTCCTCAGCGTCCTTGACCTGCCTGCTTCTGAATCTCTGGAACCGTTAGGAATTTCCAGAGGGCCGCTCTGTGCCTTCTGATGTTGAGTGTAGTGTAGGTAGCGTAGCTGAATGAGACACCAGACAAGCTGTATGTTCAAACAGGATTCTCTCTCTGAGACTTTTATCGAAAGACACCACTATTTATGCTGAGGTCCAACAGCCATAATTTGCATACCAAATGGTGAACATGTACCTACTAAAACTCTAATTACATTATGTCAGTTAGATATTTACAATAAACATTCCTCAGCCTTCATATCACACAACATCTACATAATCTATTGTTCCAACAGATCAGATTAAAGACAAACACTATCCCAGACTTCTTGAATCAAACATGTAGCCAGATAAGGGAAAAAGCCCTTTTGCATAAATTACACAGTACTCAAACTTGTTTACGCTTTACACAAAACCACATTTCTAAGCTCCCATTCACATACAGTAATAAAAGTACATTTAAAACTAAAACCAAGTAATTTACAATACATTTAAAATCACACCACACAATATAACTGAACATAAAGTTTTTCCCAAGGAAATTGTCTATGTCTTTTGGGGGTTTTTGCCATGGGAAATAAAAGTATTGGGGTTTGACGTGGGGAGCGCTATGTCAGTTCCATGACAAATACCATGATACAATTTTTGTGGAAGTTGTGAATCAAGACAAAAGTATATTGATGTAAACTGGAAGATAATCAATTTATTATAAAGATTATATTCTAAAATATAGATCATTTGTAGAATTGCTATTGAAACCTGGTGAATGTTTCAAGTGTATAATTGCTGTAAGCCGTCTCCGAAACCAGTTTTGCCTTGAAAAATAGTTGTAAACACTAAGCAGGATCAGTACACCACCGTTCAGACACAGAAAACAGATGCACCAATTTCTGGAGACCCAACTCTCACAGCACATAAGGGTTTTTTCCCTAACCTCAGAATTAGCCACCGAATTGCACCAAACGGTGAATTTTACCGTTCGGTGCAATTTCAGGGCAATTCGTCTATTCACTAAGCTATCAATTCGCCAAATTCTGGCAAATTGACAGCAAAAAACATTGCGATTCCCCGTTATTCAGCATTGTTCAGTGGCACCGAAATTGCCTAATAGAAGACTATTGTGTCTTCTATTCACAGAACGCTGAATTGCACCGAAGTTCTGGCAAAATGTCCTGATTTTCAGTGGTTCAAATTAACAGGTTTAAATAGGCGAATCCCCTAGGTTTCCATGTAAAGATTTAAAACCTCATTTATTCATTTTTCTCTTTTTTTAAAAGACCGTTTTGCATTTTTTTAGAAGACTTTTATATTTATTTTACTTTTTGAAAGATGTTTTAAAAGTAATTATTTTTTAACAGACCTTTTATTTATTTAGACACATTTTTACTACATTTTATTGATTTAAACTACTATTAGAAAAATAGGTGCCTTCCTATTTTTTTTACAGTTTGTTGGAATTGGCTAATGCCAATTCAGCAGTTATCTACACTTTTCACCAACGTCCGATAACTGCTTCAGCAAACTGTATTTTTTTTTTCATGTAGATGCACGCAATTTTGGTGCATTGTGAATAGACCCTACAGTCTGCAAGCAAAGAAGGAATGGCCACTCAATCTTCCAATATTGGCAGATTTGTTGGAAAAATAGGCTGGAACCGATTTGACCCTACAGGGACCTTGGTCAAGCCTATCAAGGATTGATCAAAACCCATGTAGGGTCGAAATGTTGCCAGACAATTTTTACAATAAATCTGACAGTCTTGGAAAACTGAGTGCTCATTCCGTTTTTTGCTTGGAGAATATTTGTTAAATTGATGTGGCTCCCCGCAGAGTTGCTGTAAAGTATACATACCATATTTGAATTTCCATATGTTCCACTCTTGCTCAAGGAAATGCGCGGCTGAAGTGCAGATGATGATCATAGAGAAAATGAGTAGATGCTTATCGAAATGCATCCTAAAAGAAACCAGAGAAAATTTGTTAATCTACCTCCAAAAATTAACAGGTTTTAAAAAGACACACCGTAAATAAAAAGTGTAATTGCTTTATAAAATCGTAACATAATTTAATAAAAGTTGGAATCAGTATCCCTGACAAATCAGGTGGCAGGATGGGTTGACATATAGAGGTCTACATGACTCACCTGACCTATGCGCTCCTCACTGACCAAAAGTGTTTTCACCCTTTACGGAATAATGAATCTAATCTGCGTACATGTGTCTTTTTATACCCTTGTCCTTACCAACAGAACAATTAAATGTGCCAAAAAAAGTTGTTTGGGTTATTAGATAAGTGGAGGCGGTTGACGGTTTAATATATTGATAAGATTCCTTATTAAGTTAATATATCTTTAGCCGGAAATAAAATAATGGAGGAAAACTGTGGTTTTTTTTTTCATGTAGACTGAACAAATAATAGATAAGAAAAACAAAAAGATGAGACAAATTATATTTTTCAGTCAGTTCATAAATTTAGAGTTAATGTTCCATATGCAAAGGTAAAGATTTATAAGTCAAAAGAAAATACTTTTTTGCTTAGCTTAGAAAGGTAAGGTTACATATTCGAGAACAATAATTTGGATGTTCCCGTGATCAGATTTGCATACGTTTGCACAGTGGTCAAGTCCTAAAAAAAATAAAGACCCTATTACAGCTCTGGTACTAAAAGAGGGACGGTATGTAAAAAAAGTCAGATTTTACTCACCGTTTCCCTTTTACTAGGCCTATGTTGATGTAGGCGCTTTATTATCACCTAGCCTCGGAAAGAAGTACAAAGTGATACTTACAGTGGGACTGTGGGGCACCACGAGTATCAGCTCCTGGAGTCCATTGAACAAGAACAAGCACCTTGGAATAACTCATGGTTCTATTCCGAGGTGCAAATTAACTCCTCCTATACAAAGTATAGGAGATGTTAACTGCCAGTAAGTAGGGGGGAAGCGTCATACTCGAGGCGCAAGCCCAGCTGGTGCCAAGTGTGGAATAGAGATTTCCGGCTGTAAGATAACTTCTCAAGACATTATGTATAACATCTCAAGAAGTTATCTTATTGCCAACATTGGAATCGTTCATCGAGTGTGGGAATTCACCAAGAATTCTGTCCCCCAATTAGAAATTATCAGCTCACATATAATTCAAACACACACTCAAATCTGATATACATGTTTATTTTAGCGACAAAGTATGCTAAATACTGTATTTACTGTAATGCAACAGGGAAACATATGAATGAACACCTGAAAACAAGCTTCATAGTGTGGGACCAATGGAAACTCAATGCGATCCCCCTTAACTTGACCTGTGGTTTTGTTAAAATTATTTTCTTAATTGAGCAAAAAGGTAATTGAAGCAAAAAAAGCCACATCAGCTAAAATTTGTACCATGGCCTAGACTTACTAACCATCAAAAACTGTAGTGACGATAAAGCTGCAGGTTTCCACTGCTTGAAAAACGTGAACCCATGATCTTCGGCAGCACAACAAAGCCAGGATTACAAAACAGGATTACAAAGTACACAAAATTTATAAGTGCAAACATTGCCAGGCTGGCCCTATCTCAAGGCCAAAGCACATATTCAAATTGGTCCAGTTAACGCTATGCTAGAACTGGGAACCACCCATAAAACTCCCTCATTCGTCACTGGATAAACAAGGGCAGAGATCCAGTGTTCGCAATACAGAACATGAAACCCAGAGCAAGGAAGATGGTTGTAACTCGAAAACCTGGCATGCAAGTTGCTGAAAGCACAAAACTAGATATCTGTAAAAATATACTGTAGTCCAGAGAGGGCTGTATAATAAAGGGAACTGATGGAGTAGGTTGTGTCTATTGTCTGGCATCAATAACTTTTTAATGGTATGATATATTTTATATTATTTTTCTTATTTATCTATTAACCTTTTTGATTATGTGGAAAAATGGGCACTAGGCCCGGTGTGAGCGCACTTAACTTAATCACTAGATAACTGGTAATCTTGAATAGGGATTTTCAACGATATCCTGAATGTTCGTGGTTGAAGGATCATAATGAGCCTATTGATAAGAAATAAGAGGCTCCATAGTGCAATATCATTTAAACAGACCGGTGATGAAAGATATGAAAAACCAATCGTATGTATCAAGAACTCACCCAGATGGTATGGATGGGGCATCACTGGGGGCAACACCTGGTCCTATATAAAAGGTATATTGATGATGTCATAATCATCTGGAAAGGAGATAAACATGCTCTAAGAGAATTTATAACTTACCTTAACGATAACCAATGGGGAATTAAATTGGATTCCAAGATCAGTGATATAGAGGTAGAATACCTCGATCTGAATATATATATTGAGGATGGTACTATGAAGACCAGAACACATTTCAAAGACTTCAATGTAAACAGTTACATCGGTCTAGAAAGTGATCATTTCCCACCATGGTTAAAAGCTGTTCCGAAAGGACAGATGACTCGTCTTCGGAGAAATTGCACTGAGATCCGAGAATTTGAGAAACAGTCGGAGAAATTAATGGATGACTTTGTTGAAAAGGGATATGTGAGGACGGAATTAGAATGCACAAGGGAGGGGGGCGTGGTTTAGCACGGGATGAAGATGGCCGCTTAAACTTGGAGCTCCCGACCTAACCGCTCATTCAACGCTAACATATCTGCTAACACGAACCATGGTGAAGGGAAAGAAGAAGCTGGAGGATGCCTCGTTACTAGACACCCCAAGGCCGCCGTTATCGGGGACTCTCGACCATTTTTTGCGGACCCCGTGAGATAAGGCCGTGGAGCCTGGCATGTCGACCCAACCCTCCATAGCGGATTCGGAAGAGTCCTGGCTAGATGGCGACACAAGAACCCGCCGAATTGAGGAGATGGTGGCTGCTTTTCCTACCCGAGATGACATCCAATGCCTGATCGGAGCCGTCCGGGAGGACCTCCGCAAGAATATACAAGAGGTACGTGCTGATATGGCGGCCATGTCGGACCGCGTGACACACCTGGAGGAGGCCGCGCGGAACCCAATGGCTCCCCACACTCACTCACAAGCTGGGGCCCCGGATCACTTATTCGCTGTAGCAAGAAAAATAGATGATTTAGAAAACAGATCCAGACGGCAGAACATAAGAATTAGAGGGGTGATAGACTCTGTGCAAGATATACGGGGATTCACTGTACGTCTCTTCAACCACATTCTGCGCGGCCCCCGCATCACACTCCAACACGTGGATAGGGCCCACCGGGATCGTGGCCGCTTAAATCGCACACCTCATGACCCTCCTAGAGATGTCCTTTGCCACCTCACGGACTTTACTCTGAAAGAGGAACTCTTACAATCGGCACGCTCTTCTCGGACGTGGCTCTTTGAAGGTTCAGAGATATCTCTGTATCAAGATTTATCCCGGTTCACCCTACAAGCTAGGAGAGCGCTTAAGCCCATAACATCGGCCCTCAGAGATGCACAAGTTCCTTATCAATGGGGTTTTCCAATGGCCTTAATAGTGATGGTACATAACCGACCGGTCACACTCAGGAAGTACAGTGACCTCCCCCACTTCTTGGAGGCTGTGAGCCTTCCCTCACTTCAGATTGAGAATTGGGAACCACTCTTGATGCAGTCATGGGGCCTTTCGGACGGCGACCCACTACCGCTGCCACAACGCCTGGGCGGACGTCGCCGCACCAGGTTGGAAATGGAATCCAGCATGGCGCCTGACGCACAAGGCTCGGAAATTGGGAATGACGCGCTATCTGCCGAGTAAATACTTCCCCTGCTCTGTCCCGAGGGGAGATGTTCTACAGAGCCTGATATTCTGCCTCGGTCTTTGACCGACTCAACATAGACCTCGGACCCGACCTTTATTTGATGGCTTCTAAACTCGCCTCCTGGCCCTCGGTAGCCTCGCGAGGTTTCGCTATGGAGCCACTGTCACACTTGCTTTACTGAACACAGACTGGAGGCACTGAGCACAAGGAGACAAAGCTCAAATACGAACGGACGGCCCCCCCTTTTTTTTTTTTCTTCTCTTCTCGGTGGATTACCTCTTCTTGAAAATGGACCCCGCCAACCCTCTACAATGATCTATATTGATTCGTCTCGCGGCCACTCGGACCTGCAATCGATCATAATTATTATTGACTAGTATCGACAGACGAAAGCCTTCTCACCAACTGAAGAACCTCGAACGACACATATTATATTGAGCTACCTGCCACATGGCACCCCGACACATCAGAATGCTATGTGGCTCTGACTTATACTTTCTAACTTCGCGAATGTTTTTCACAGGATAGCTACTACGGTGACGCTTTCACGGGGGTAATGTGGACCCTATACGTAAGCCTCTAACTACCCATTTTGTCTTCCCTAATGTTCTTATAGTGACTGGGACACAGGGACGGAATGGGGAATTTTGAGCCTGGAACGCCGATTATTGATCACTTCTATATAATATGTCTAATTGCTATATACAATGGCTCTAGTTATGCACTCTGACTCAATCCGCAACACTGTTATAAATAAGACCGGGGAGGGAGATGGGGTGAAGGAGGGGGGGAGGGGGGACTTGGAAGGGGGAGGGAGGGAGGGGGAAGAGAGAGTAGGGGGGAAAAATGAAGGGAGGAAAAAAGGAAACAAAAAAAAAAGGGAAGAGAAAGAGGGAAAAGGGAGAGGGAAAAAGAGAGAAGGGGAAGGAAAAGAAAGGAAAAAGGGGAAAAAAAAGAAAAAAAGAGAAGAAAGGGTAGGAAGGAGGAGGGGGGGAGGGGAGGAAAGGGACAAAAACAAAGAAGAAAGGAAACAAAAAGGAGGGGGAAAAAAAAAAGGAGGAAAAAAGAGAGGGGGAGGGAGGGGAGAAAAAGGAGAAGGGGGAAGAGAAAGGGAAGAGAAGGAAGAAGGAAAAAAAAAGAGGAAAAAAAATAAGAGAAAAAAACACATCTTAGCCTATGGGAATAACAAATCGGATGGCATGCTCAGTATTAGCGACAACCTGACCCATTCACGATGTAGGGGAAACACACGAGATAATTGGCTAGATGATGGAAGATATACCTTTCTATATCTATGTAGGGAAACGATAAAAAGCGGACGCTGTCACCACGCGACGATTGGCGTTGATTCTGCGAAAAGGGGATCTGGGGGGTTCTAGAGGAGAGGGGGAAATGATACACTCTGTTGATATGTATGTATATATATGTGTATATCTGTACCCCCCCTTTTTTTTTTTGGGTTGGTGTCGTCCTTAGATAACCGCTGGAACATGTAATGAGGCCACTGCTCTGTGGGACACCCGAGGGATGATAGATACTACAGAGCCCCTCATTTATTATTATTATTATTAGATTACGTTACTACTGATAACATTAATACTGTTTTGACTAGATATTAAGCACTACTGTTCTTCCACCATTTGTACTGTTATCCCATGGATCATAGTATTAAATTCTGCATTCCTATTTTATGTGCGGGGATGGTCGGGACCTCCCTTTCTTTTTTACTGACACAGCTCATATCTTTTCTGGTTTAAGCTTATTGCTGGCCATTCTTCATTTAACACCCCCCTGAGATTTTGACGTCACTGTTCCAGTGCGGGAAGTGGTGACATCACCTCTCCTCCCTCAGACGTCTTATGTCTCATTTAACTTTGCTCTATTTTTGCTTTAATTCTCTCTCTTTAATTTCTCGACTACCTTTACCTGCTCCTTTTTCTTCCAAACTTTTCCTCTTCTCCCCTCCTCTATAACTTGTTCCCCCCCCTTTTTTTTTTCTCCCTCTCCCCTTTTCTCTTCCCACCCTCCTTTTCTCCTCCTCTTCTTTCCTCTGTTCTTCCCATTGCACCTCCCTATTCCCCTTCGGAGGGGCGGCCTGCGATGGATTCCGCGGCGTTCTCTACTAGACAGCTCCGGCTGATCTCTTATAATGCCCGGGGCCTTAACGTCCCTGAGAAACAGTCTCGACTGCTTCGGGATCTCTATGCTCATCGCACCTCTATCGCTTTTCTACAGGAGACACATTTCCGCGATAGGGACAGCCCAACACTGCGAAACAACCGATTCCCGGTAGGATATTTCAGCAATTACACAGAATCCAAATCCAGAGGTGTAGCGATTCTGCTGGCACGAGACGTCCCCTTTATACAGACAGGATTGCTTAGTGATCCTCAGGGGCGCTTTATCTTTCTGAAAGGTAAGATAGCAGACACGACTTACACTTTTGCTTCTGTGTACATATCTAATACACATCAACATAAATGCTTAGCCTCTATTCTACGCAAACTAGACACGTTTCAGGAAGGAACCCTGATAGTGGCCGGTGATTTCAATGTATCCCTGGACCCTCGAATGGATACCTCTGCTGGATCCTCATCGATTCCTCATAACATTCTTCGACACATCAGGCGGTCTCTTCACTCATACCGTCTGGTGGACGTGTGGCGAGCGTATCATGCCGGCGAAAGAGACTATACATTTTTCTCGGGAGTGCATCATAATTACTCAAGACTTGACCTCTTCTTTCTTCCCCAACATCACTTGGACTTGGTAATTGATACACACATAGCTACACAAACCTGGTCGGATCACGCACCAGTGATCATGACCTTGACCTCCCCCCTTTACCGATCACGGGAACGCACTTGGCGTCTTAACACCTCACTGCTAACGGACCCAGTATTCCGCGTCGACCTCGATGAAGCACTTAAACAATACTTTGAAACCAATACTACACCGGACGTTTCTCCCTGCACAATTTGGGAGGCCCATAAAGCCGCGATAAGGGGACTGCTTATCGCTAAAGCGACAGCCCGGAAAAAAGAGAGACGAACCGAACTCACATCTCTACTGGAAGAAATCAGAACGCTGGAGACGTCTCACAAGAATGTCCAATCGGCGACAGTGTATCAACAGCTTCTGGATAGTAGGAAAAGGCTTAACGATCTCTTACAGGCAGACATTCGATTCTTGGCGATTAAGTCTAGGGCTTTTTTCGCTCTTCAGGAGAACAAGCTGGGTAGACTACTGGCCAAACTCTTACGCAAACGACAGGAACAATCTTATGTACCACATATTAAACTTCGTACTAATGTTATGACTACTCGACCCAAGGAGATATTACAGGAATTTGCACGCTACTACACAGACCTTTATAATGGCAGAGACGAGGCCCCACTCCCGGACTTGATACCCCGCATCACTAACTACCTGAAGGACAACGTTACTCGTCACCTTTCACAGACCCAGGTGTCCTCTTTAGATGACCCTATCCTCTTGGAAGAGCTTGTGGCGGCTCTTAAACACATCAAGAACAATAAATGCCCGGCCCGGATGGCTTCCCAGTAGAATATTATAAGGCCTTTCCCCAGACCCTTTCATCCCCCTTACTCTCAATGTTTAACGCAATGAGTACCGGCTCGAAATTTCCTCCTCATACCCTGACTGCTCATATTGTGGTGATCCCTAAACCTGACAAGGACTTGACAGAGTGCAAACATTTTAGGCCCATATCACTACTGAACTGCGATGTTAAAATATTGGCTAGGATCCTTGCCGACAGACTTAAGACTGTCCTGCTGTCAGGATCCCTGGCTGTAGCCATCCTGAAACCCCCCCTGGTGGTACACTTCTATGTACTGTTCCTGCCCTGTAACCAGCATTCACTATCAGCATCCAGCAATGCAACAGTTAACTCACAACCAACACACGTGACACACAAAATAAAGGGCTCTGCCCCACAATTAACATTGCTGGTTCATTACAGCTCTTGTGCTGAGAGAGTGAGGTGCTGCTAACTCGCTGCTCTGCTATACCCATCTGTTCCTGTTTATTATTTATGTTTCCTGCAACTCCACCATCATCCTTCTGAGAATCATCCGGTCAGTTTATTTCCACATCATCCTCCCTACCCCTTCCCGCCTGCTTATCAGTGCAGGACACTGCATCCTGGGCTCATACCCCTGCCATCCAGGTGCCACCCAGGTACCATCCCCACGTTCCTGACACCTGCCGGCATTGGTAAAAGCTGACCAGGTAGGGTTCGTCCCTGGGAGGGAGGCGAGGGATGCAACCACAAGAGTTTTGAACGCTGTTACCCTGACTTCCACTACCAAACAAGGCCTTCTTATTTTGTCTACAGACGCGGAGAAGGCCTTTGACAGGGTCGGCTGGCCTTTGCTGTTCCAGACGCTGGAATCCTTTGGTCTCCCTGCGCACTTCATGACATGGGTACGCTCGCTCTACGACTCACCCACGGCGCGGGTCAGGGTGAACGGGGCAATGTCCCCTTCTTTCCCTATTTCTAATGGGACCAGACATCGCTGCCCCTTATCCCCTCTCCTATTTGCCCTATTCCTGGAGCCTTTTTTGGAAGCAATCCGCCGAGATCACACAATACAGGGCATTCGGGGCGCCAAACGAACTCACAAAGTGTCAGCATATGCGGACGACTTACTATTTCTCCTTCCAAATCCTAGAACCTCCATGCCGTGTCTCTTGGACCATATCAGGAGCTTTGGAGAGCTGTCAGGCTATAAAATAAATAATGACAAATCTAACATGATGGGCATTCACATGTCTCCACTGGAGGTCTCTCATGCCCGATCCCATTTCCCCTTTCAGTGGTGTGAGTCTAGACTTAAGTACTTAGGTATCTGGATTTCACATACCCCAGATAGCATGTACGGACACAACTATGGACAGTTGCTGAGAAATTTCCGTTCGGACTTATCCTCATGGACTCGCCTTCCCCTCTCGTGGCTGGGCAGAATCAGCGTCCTAAAAATGAACGTAATGCCACGCCTCCTATATGTGCTCCAAGCACTGCCCATATCTCTAACGCGCCTGTTTTTTACTGAATTGGATTCTATCTTCCTTTCCTTTATATGGCCTAAGGGTCGCCCGAGGGTCAAGACCCATCTACTCCATCGCCCACGGCTGGAGGGCGGATTGGCTTTGCCTGACGCAAGGCTTTATTTTTACGCAGCACAATTAACAAGGATCATAGATTGGATGCTCATTGGATCAGACAAATTATGGCTGGACCTGGAGGAGAGATTGGCAGGCCGACCCTTGTGGACCGCGCCATGGTTGCCCTCACAGCTTTTGAGACCTGATGTACCTCCCTCTGGTTTATACAGAGACACGCTTCTGGTATGGTGGAGGATCAGGGGCCCCTTTGGTCTGTCACCCTCCTTATCACCGCTTTTACCTCTCCAACACCACCCGGGATTCTGCCCGGGAACGGGTACCAGCCTACATCGTCGATTCACGGACGGGACTAGGCTGTTTCTATTTCAAGTGCTTCAGAATGATGTGGTTACGATACCCGGACCCTCTGACAGGGATGACACTTTATCTTTTGGAGACAGATTTGCTCTCCACAGGTTGCGACATTTTGTGAGATCTCTCCCGAGGGGATTTCGCCCCCTGCGTCCACTCACGCCCTTTGAAACTTTCTGTAAACTAGCCTTACCACTCTCTAAGAGCATTTCTACCATATATGCTCTCCTCCAGAAATGCGATACCTCACTACCGCCTTTGTGCGGTCGCTGGGAGACGACCCTAGAACTCGACTTTATACCTGAGATATGGGCTAAGACCTTTTACCTTACCTTGTATGGGTCCCGAGCGTTTAAGGTGATCGAGACATCATACAAACTACTAACGTTTTGGTATTACACTCCCCATCAGACTGCACACTTTTCACTTTCGTGTGACTCGATATGCTGGCTCTGCGGGACACAGACTGTCACATATTTACACATATGGTGGAACTGCGAAAAGATTACCCCTTTTTGGCAGTTGGTGGCAGAGGTCGTGATGGAGGTTACGGGACTAGACTTGCCTTTTGCACCAGCAGTGTATCTTCTTCTACACCTGCCTGGAGAACAACGAATGTTGCGTAACTCAGTGGCCCTACACCTCCTCTTGGCTGTGAGACGCCTAATCCCGGCTCACTGGAGATCATTAGAGGTTCCTTCATTTACGGAATGGGTGGAAGCAATTGAACAATTAAGGGCAGTGGACAACCTAGCCGCCCAACAATCCAACAGACAAGACCCAAATCATCTGCTGAAATGGTTCTACTGGGACGGATTCCGTACTTCTTCTGCATTTCACCGCAGAATCGAACCTACTACTGTAATAATCTAGTAATATACACAGAGACCCCTTGAAGAAGGTCAGTAAACAGACTCGACCACCCAAATGCCTCACACGATAGAGGATGATTACCGTTTGATACAGGGTGGAGGATGAGAGGCGGATCTCTTTTTATCACGCCTTCGTATTGGAGCTCTGTCGTGGTCCTCCTCCGCAGGTTGCCCCTCCCCCTCCCCCCAACCCCCCAGCGGAGAGAGGAGGAAGGAGAAAAAAGTGAAGAGAAACTGCCTCACCCTTCCCCCCCCCTTTTTTTTTTCTCTTCTCTTTCCCCTCTTCTCTCCTCTTCCTCTGTCTTCCTTCCTTTGCCCATCTCCTCACTCTCTTATACTCCCCTCTTACATACACTCTTGTTCTATTCCTACTCTTTATTCGCCTGCTTGTCCCCATTAATACACATGTTTACTTCCCGGTACGGAAAACAAACACAGGCTTTCACTAAAATATTACAATGTTGAGTATTGCATGTTTATTCGAAATGCCGCAAGTATACATCTATGTACCGGCCCCTATTGCCCAAACTGATTTTAATTTACAATGTATCTATTGGACTGCCTTGTATGTATACGGTTGTATGTTACACTCTTCTGCTCTTTTTATTTGATCCTTATTCGTTTGTATGTTGTTTGATACCTGTTTATCACTTCAATAAAAGCCTTTGAATACAAAAAAAAAAAAAGAACATTACACAGAATGCACAAGGGAAGAAATCCGTAATTTGGATAGAAATAAGCTACTACAATACAAAGTTAAAGAAAGAACTGATACAATCGATTTACCCATTGTTATGGATTATAATGCTGGAAATAAAAATATCAAAGATATATACAGAAATATTGGCCAATACTGAGAGAGGATCCCGTACTTAGAGATATCTTACCAAATCAACCTCAAGTTATTTACAGAGGTGGAGGCAGTCTAAGACAAAAATTAGTACAGAATCATCTACGGGATCAGAAGGAACAGATAAATTGGTTTGGATTAACATCTGGGTTCTATGGATGTGGAGACTGCACTAGTTGCAGGAAATCACACAGTAAGAAACGACATATTACCACATTTTGTCTTGGTCAAAACAATTATAAAATTAGAGATAAACTAACTTGCTTCTCTAAATATCTTATTTATGCATTACGATGTCCCTGCAATAAATATTACATAGGTAAGACCACACGAGCACTACAAGTTAGAATCAATGAGCATATTTATAATATTAATAGAAGCTATGAGAAACATTGTGTCTCTAATCATTTCAAATTTAAACATAATAACAGTCCAATGGGTTTAGAGTTTTTTGGTATTGAGAAGGTAACTAAAAATTGGAGAGGGGAAGACCTTGATTTAAAATTAGCAAAAACTGAAATGAAATGGATTTATACACTGAATACCCTTGAACCTAATGGTCTTAATGCTGATTTTGAGTTATGTCATTTTTTATAGATTATATGATTTATTGACTGTTTTTTCCATTATACGTTAATGAATGAATTATTCTATCCATCAGTCGATTGACTGTATGATATCATATTCTACTGTGCTCTATATTGCCGATCTAATTTTTCATCGATTATATTGGCTGTATTTTATTACTGTTTTTATTGTTTTTATTATCTATTGACCAGCTGATTATATGACATTACAATTAAGTGCTTAATTTTAATGTATTGTTGTTTGGGCTGATTTGTAACTTCTTCTGACAGCGTGACTTAGTGGGGGTGACCCCTGGGGTGCGGACCGCTTACATTACATAGACGGAACCCAAGCCCTTATGATCGGAGGCTATATCCGGAAGTCGGAACTCTTGGAACGCATGCCGCAAGCTGTATTTGAAACGCATGCTGTAAACCGGAATTGGATCTAACATCCGATCACGTGATCGGAAGTCATGTCGTGGAACACACACCGGAACTAGAGTTGAAACGCATTAGCGATTGCCAACTCCAGGTGATGACTATTAACCATTACGAAGCGGCTATTTAAAAGCCGCATAAGAATTAATATACTACACAGGACTGAGGAAGCCTACAGTTTGTTTAGGCGAAACGCGTCTCTTTTATATTCATTTTATGGAATTTTAGATTAAAAGTTTTACTTTTATCCAGTTTATTCCTCTTTTCATTATTCTGCCATTACTCCCACCACTCTCCAGCTTGGGACCCACCATTTGGTTACCGATTTCATGCAAGCTTTTATACTGAGCCACTTCTCCAAGAGGCTCAAAATACTGTGAGTATTCAATTGTTATACACTGGCATGCCATAAGATCCTTGATGTCTGCGCAATGGAATTCTCCCTTTTTTTCCTTTAAGTTTTAAGAAGTCTCTCACGGACGAATCCACTGTTAATCAAGTGTAAAGAATTTTACAGAAGGGGTGTGACCCCCCAGAGTGGTCAAAAGGCATTACCATCTGAGCCTAGGGCTCTACACTTGTGAGTTCTTGATACATACGATTGGTTTTTCATATCTTTCATCACCGGTCTGTTTAAATGATATTGCACTATGGAGCCTCTTATTTCTTATCAATAGGCTCATTATGATCCTTCAACCACGAACATTCAGGATATCGTTGAAAATCCCTATTCAAGATTACCAGTTATCTAGTGATTAAGTTATGTGCGCTCACACCGGGCCTAGTGCCCATTTTTCTGCTGTCGATCATTGTATGGGGTATACATAAGTGTTTTGAGCTGCATTATTCCACCTATTTACTATCTACTAGCGCCACTTGTCTCTCTATTTTTTCATCCTTTTTGATTATGTGTCAAAAGACCAACACCTAAGAAGATATTGGTGCAACCACACCTACAGAGCAACATACTGTATAGGGGTTGATATTGGTGCAACCACAGCTACAGAGCAACATACAGTATAGCATTAAATTACCTCATTGTAAGTGGGTCCTTCTCTGTTGTGAGAGTGAGACATAACCTTGTTTTTCTTTATCACTTACTTGCCTTACATCTTACATGTATGTTTATATATATCCCCCTTCCCCCAGAAAAGTCTGTATATATACTTAGGGGCCCAAAACAATTTATACACACTTCAACAGTTGTTATCTATACCCTTTTTTATAACCGTATTGAATTATGAAAGCAATGTGTAGTATTATGTTTCCTTTAAAAATTTCAGTAGTCGCACCATTGTTCATATCATCATGTGACTGTCAGGAGAGAGTCAAAGAAAATGACGGAGGCACGCTTGACTTTCGAGCAACGCAAAACCGTTTTGAAGTGGTATTGTAAATTTGAAAATGTATGTGAAGTTCAGCGGCAATGGCGACGTGATTTTGGAAGAGAACCACCTACACGACTAACAGGTTTCATGATAAGTTGTAAACCGATGGCACTGTGTGTGATGTGCACAAGCAAAGATCTAGGAAGCGTCGCACAGCAACAACTCCTGCTTCCTCAGATACGGTGTTGCAACGGTATACACGCTCACAACAACAGTCTGTCAAACAATGCGCACGTGAGACAGAAATTAGCAGATCAAACATGCAACGCATTTTGAAGAAAGCACATTCGAAGTTTTACATCCCAAGACTTTTACATATGATTGAAGATGACCCTGATTGGAGAATGGAGTCCTGTGAGTGGTTTTGACAACTAGTACATGATGATGAGGACTTTGTAGAGATAATGGGGTGGTTTAATGAAGCGCGTTTTAAACTAAATGGTACAATAAACCATCATAATTGTATTTATTGGGCAATTTAAAGGGGCTCAATATCTGAAGTGGACTGTCATCCAAGGGCTGAATTGGACCATTCTTTTTTGTAGGCATGGACACTGATGCAGTGTACCTCGACATGCTTCGCACATCCATTTTACCAGCCTTTTCGTGCGCTTTATGTGGGAATTACCTCCACGTTCCCTGAACGTAACAACCCTTGATTTCTATCTGTGGGTAACACAAGAACGTGGTATACCATAGAAAACCACCTACGCTGATTGCACTATTTGAAGAAATTGAAATATCACCCAGAGAAATCCGAGTGGACACTCTAGTCAATGTTGTTCATGCAGTAGAGCATCAAAATAAAAAGTGTCTGGATGCAAATGGTGACCACTGTGAGCACCTTAAGTGATAATTATAACGCGACTAACAGCTGCCCCTTTGATGTTTATATAAATCTATTAATAACATTTTTATGCATATATTTTTCATATTGAACTGTGTACACATTTCTTTGGGCCACTCTGTGTATATATAATTTTGAAAATAAAACCCATATTCTATGGTCAAAAAGCCATTTCAGGGGCGACAACCTTAGGTACTGCCAGACCTTTCCATTAACCACCATCGCCATGTACAGAATCAGTTTCCTACGATGTCACTCAAAATGGTTTAGGGACTCAGTACAGAAATATTTTTAATATTTTTGAGCGTCCAGTTGGCTCTTTGGGGTTAACAGGCATAAGCAAGATTTATTATTCTCTGTTCTCATGTCACATAGATTTG
Organism: Leptobrachium leishanense; assembly: GCA_009667805.1. Lineage (NCBI taxonomy): Eukaryota > Metazoa > Chordata > Amphibia > Anura > Megophryidae > Leptobrachium > Leptobrachium leishanense. Next base: position 54,014,558 of record CM019065.1, on the reverse strand, counting down.
GATCAGTGAATGCCTTGAGACCTAATATCATTACGCCAAAATGTGTATGTCAACAGCGAGGCCATGTAATGTATGTCAGAACGTAGAGATAGTGCTAGATGACGATAATGCATGTCAAAATATCCATTTAACATTTCTGATAGAGAGCCACGAGTGACATTCATTGGGCAAAGCACTGTATACAGCATTGTTTGCTGATAATATAGTCACATTGTTTAGTAGTGAATGAAGGATGGCAGTTTTTTCAGTTTAGTGATGATGGAGATAATTATCAGTACAATCACCCTGATTACAGTATCTCATCAGAAAATGTGGTTTAAATATTTAGTGATATGTAAACTGGACAGTTGAGCCTGGGTATTTGTATTTTATTTTGTATTTAAATTAAAGAGTTAGCTGCACTGTAACACGGCGCTAAGCCTCGGGATGCTCGCGGCAGCACCAAGTGCCGATGCGAGCATCCTCTCCATGGAGTTCATTGAGGCTAACGCTGTCGGACACATGACCTGCAGGAACTCGCCTCGCGAGAACCGGCAGGTTGGCTTAGTGATCTACAGAAGGAGACTGGGGACTCCCCCCCCCCCACAGTCTCTCACTGCTTCCGGCCGTAAGAAGCTGATGGAGCCGCCGTTCTCACCACTGGATGAGAGGTGAGTATGTGATTTTTTGGAGGGGGGAGTTTTATTCTGGTGCTGACTGATTACGCAGAAGCGGAATCCGTTAGCACCAGGTCCTAGCTGTTGGTAACTTTTCCGTAACTGCAGCAGGACGGTAATTAGCGTTGGGACTTTGTAATCCTAACGCTAATTAACACTTTGCGCTCCCCATGTTAAGCATAGGGAGCGCAAAGTACAATAACTTCACACTGAAAAGCGCAAGGTTTTTTAACCCATTAGCGTTCGGATTGTAATATGGGGCGCCCGCGCTTGAGCAACCATTGCTAACATTAACGCTCACTCAGGTGAGCATTAACGTTAGCGTTATCAATGTAATAGGGGCCATTATTTTTTCAATAACAAAAATAATAATACATTACAATAATTAATAGAAAAATGATCACAGAATCCACTCTGAATAGTTACAATCCCATCTGATGCATCATAACTGTGATCGTAAATGAAATTAAAGAAAAGAGAGAAAAAGAGGGAAGGGGGAGGGATGTGGGAAAGCGGAATGGGGTGGGATAACACCTATACATTTGTCAAGTGTAATTTTACATAAAAACTTGTAGCATACAGGTTCAGAAGTGCACATTCTCTTTACCTAGCAAGATGCCATATGGACCAAAGGCACCCAAACTGCCAGTAACTTCAGCAACATACACTAGAAAAAGACCAGGCACTCAAGCATAGGTGTAATGAGGTGCTTTTAATTTCGGCATCATCACGAACAACGTTTTGGCTCCGTCTCTCTTGATAAAGGCTTCTTGACAGAGCTGAAATGTTGTGCATGATGTTGCTGGGATAAAAAGCTCTTCATTACACCTATGCTTGAGCACCCGTTCCTTTTCTTGTGTACACTGTTGTAGTTTTAAGAAAAGTCTTCCCATTAAGGCTATGGCCACACAGACTCAGAAAGAACGTCCGTGAGAACATACTTTCTTTCCGCACGGGTGCCAATGTGGCCACCTCACTTATGGAGGCTCGCACTTTATAGACCCATCTGACATTCATTGTGGCGGCTCAATGGGAGGGAAAATCTATGTGTGTTGTTAATGTGCAATAAAATCCGGCTTTCGTCCAAATCACTCAACTACAATCGCCCTTTTAAAAGTCTGCAATGATATCCAGGCTGGCATGGAACAAGGAAACCTAACTGGAGCCATCTTCCTTGATTTTGCCAAGGCCTTTGACACAGTAGACCATGGCATCTTGTTAAAAAAACTTAAAAACTCTGGCATTGGTGATCGCATGCTAACCTGGTTTCGATCATATGTATCGGACTGATCACAATATGTGTCCATTTCTGACAGCTCCCCCCTCCCAGTCAGGTGCGGTGTACCACAAGGCTCAATACTCGGCCCCCTGCTTTTCACGATATTCATAAATGATCTGCCTAACATCTGTAAAGCCTAAACTGTACACATGTACGCAGACCGTAATCTATACCAGCAAACCAAATCTCCTGCAGCTGGAGGCCGTGCTGCAAGAACAATTCACAGGGGTAGAAAAGTGGATCAAGCACAACAAACTTTTTTAAATACTGACAAAACTGTAACGATGCTCTTTGAACAGCACCTAAACTACATAAATTGCAAAATCCCCATCTATGTGTCAGGACAAAATCAAATGGCCCGCTGACCACAGTGACTTCTCTCAAATATCTAGGTATGTGGTTAGACCCAAATCTATCCTTTGGCCCCCACTTAGAAAAACTCTCATCTAAACTTTACCCCAAACTAGGTGCCCTGTACAGAAACAAATCCTGCCTGAGCCCCGCGGTAAGAAAGCAGATTGTACAACAAATGCTTATGCCAGCTATAGAATACGGAGATGTAGTGTATGTAGCTGCCCCGCAAACGCACCTACAGAAACTTACTACATTGTATAACTCATTCTGCCGCTTTGTGCTACAATGTAACTACAGGACCCACCATTGTGACATGTTAAAAGAACTAAACTGGCCGTCGCTGGAATCTAGACGCACTCTTCACCTTTCCAACCTGGTGTTTAAGAGCTTTTCTAGGAAGCTACCACCCTACCTGAATAGGCTGCTTCCCCCAGCAGTTTCCTCATCCTATAACCTCTGATCCAGGACCTGCACCTTACTTGCAATACCACAATACAAAAAGAAAGTGGCTCAATGCTCATTTTCCTACAGAGCACCGCAGTTATGGAATAACCTCCCAGACGCCATCAAATCTTCCCCCAGTCTTAAGTCACTCAAGAGCTCCTTACTAACATACCTCAATACAGAATGCACCTGTAAACATGTAACATAATGACTATTTCCTACATATTTATTTTCTGTTAATATGTATATTTGTGTTGATTTTAATATCTCTAATTGTATTACTTTGTATTTCTGTAACGACCGTAACATTTTGAATGTTCATGAACCCAGCACATACTTGAAAACGAGAGAAATCTCAATGTATCCTTCCTGGTAAAATACTTTATAAATAAATAAATAAATAAATAAGTACGCACGTTGCATCATGTTGTCCTCCCAGTCGATCCATTGAAACTTTGCAATGGATGCTGGGAGAAGGCGTCACAACGGATGCACTTATCCCAAACTTTGTACCATGCAACGAGTGTATCATAAACCATTGCCAAGAGACGATCTATCTATATCAGTGTTTCCCAAACCGCTCCTCGGGACCCTCAACCAGGCCAGGTTTTAAGGTTCACCTTGGGGGAAATGCAGACTGAATCCTGCAATCACTGAGCAGCAAATCATATCACCTGTGCTGTGCTTCACATCTCCTGCAAACCTGGCGAGGAGGAGGGTCCTAAGGACTGGTTTGGGAAACACTGATCTATATAATTTCATTGACTGCAGTTATTTGTGTCATGATCAGCAAGACATCTATATTTGCTGTTATTGCGAGAATGACCCTTGAGTGTCATTTTTTTCATTCATGCTCAGTTGTCTTGTTTCGTCTTGCATTGTGGTACGTGTGGTTCATATGAATCATTAGGTACTTGCTGGTTATTTGGCATCCTGGTATAATACTGATGCTATTATAATGTTGAATACTTTGAATGATCTTGTATATACTAATGTGAGCATCCCTCCACACTTCTAACGGGTGTTTCTACTGTCTCTTTAGAGAGCCGAGCAACGACTTACTAACTAACAAATCCGATGTTGTGTTATGTCTTGGGCTTTTGTTTTTTCCAGCTATCCCTAACCTTGTATGTTTTACTCACCTTTGATATTATCCTTTATTTATTATATAGCGCCACATATTCCGCAGCGCTTTACAAGATCAATGTACAAGGTGTTGTACAAGGTGTTACATTGTAATATCACACATGGATGATATGACCTGATTCAAGGGGACCCTGTTCCCAAGGGAACTCACTCTCTACATGAGAAGCACAAGTATTTTTTGAGGTAGGCACATCCATATCGTTAGGTGTCTTACCCAAGGACACTCACTGGTGGCGTCTTCTGAGTGGGATTGAGTCGTCTTTCCTGATTGTAGAGCAGAGACCTGGTGGTCAGGTTGAACACACTTCTGGTAAAGTTGAGACTTGCTTCTCCACAGATGTATTGGAGGGCTGTGCTGAATGGTATTTGACTTGCATCACTATATACTGTATATTGTGCGAACTGTGCACAAATCAGAGCCAGGGAATTATAGGCTCTGGAGCATGTGAGTGCTCCCTTTATTTATAGATTTATGTTTCGCGTTCACTTTAATGAGATTTACTGCACCAATACATTTTTTGTCCTATTCTGTTTTTGAGGTCTACAAGCAACAGTGGATGTGATGAAATAATTGAAAGGGTTTTAATATAAATATTATTTTTACTATTTGTAATCACTGGCACTTTCTGTGTGATTACCTCACCAAATCACACAAACTGTATGTATGCAATATTATATGCACTTTTATACAATGTTCTTTGAATTCACATAAGAGCTAAATTTTTCTATTTTGCAGTTTTGCACTTTACTATTCAGCGTTCGAGAACACGTTTGATTTATCGCATTCACCAAAGTGTATATGCACCACAAAGAGTGTTGATCTGATAGATCTTGAACTCTCTTTGAGACAATTTTTTGGCATAAGTTTATTGTGTGTCGTTTGTTTGGGCAATAAATTTTAACAGTTGGGTTTTATTTTCTACTCATTGACTCACTTTCACTAGCGCCTCCCAGTTGTATACATATTTTCTACGAGGTTACAATATGTACCTGGGTTAGTACACAGAGAATCAACACAAAAGCACAAAGGGTTAAACTGAGAAGCAGCAGGAAGATATGTGTGGTTGCTTGTAAAGCAATTTTGGTTTCATTAGCTTAGGAGTCGGACTACCTTGAAAGAGGTTTCAGTGAAGTGGCAGGAGGCCTTAACACTTTAATGGCCATTTTAGCAAACAAAAAACCTTTATTTTTGTTTAGCATGGAGCCACAGGTATAAGCGCAAATTACATTCTTTTTTCTTGTTATGGTTTATACATGAATTGGCCTGGATATTTCGGGTTTACACATCCACCCAGGTAGGGAAAAGTGTGTGAAACCGTTTTTTGTGTACATTTGTATATTTTCTTGTAATCTCAGCCAGGTAATTTTTTGCTGCTGTCCCTTTCCGTGTTTTCTTTTTCAATCCCAAAGTGGAAATGTTTTTGGTGAGCATATAAATATAAACCCACCATTCTGTTCCTTAGCTGAAATGCAGCAGGAAGATTCGTGGTTGCTGGTAAAGCAATTTTTGGTTTCATTAGGTTAGGGCCCACCTTGAAAAAAGGTTGCTGTAACAAGGCAGGTGGGCTCAACACTTTAATGGCCATTTTAATAAACTAAAAACCTCTGTTCTTGTTTAGAATTGATCCACAGTTATAAGTGCAAATGCAACTTTTTTTCTTAAGTTTTATACATGATGTGGGCTGGATATTTCTGGTTTACGCAGCCGCACAGGTACAGAAAAGTGTGCAAAACCATTTTTTGTGTATATTTGTATATTTTGTTGTAATCCCAGCCAGGTAATTTTTTGCTGCTGTCCCGTTCCGTGTTTTCTTTTTCAATCCCAAAGTGGAAATGTCTTTTGTGACAGTATAAATATAAACGCACCATCCATTTCCTTAGCTGAGAAACAGCAGGAAGATACGTGGTTGCTAGTAAAGCAATTATTGGTTTCATTAGGTTAGGAGGACCCACCTTGAAAGAGGTTGCTGTAACAAGGCATGCGGGCATAAAACTTTAATGGCCATTTTAGTAAACTAAAAACCTCTGTTTTTGTTTAGAATGGAGCCACAGATATAAGCGCAAATGACAACCTTTTTTCTTGTTATGTTTTATAAACAAAGAGTTAAGGCAAAGGAACGGTCACAGCATGCAGCCAGTCAGTGCACAGAGAATCCACTCAGGAGTAAGAAGGGTTAAGGCAAGGATGGAGTAAACAAAAGGAATGCAATGCAAGGTTAAATGGGAAACAAAAACCAGAGAATTATGGCAAACAGAAGAAATGCAAGGTAAGGGCAACAAGGAACCAAACAAACCGCAAATTTATGGCAAAGAAGACAAGGAGTGCGTTGACTTTTGGAACAAACAGAACCACATGCACGCTAGAGACTCAATGACAGAGCACTGCACCATGGGTGGCACAACCTTAAACAGGGAGTTGGTCGAGCTCTGACAGATAGGTGAACTCTAGGCTGATGGCTACAAAAAAAAATCCCAGACTGGATGCAGTTTGAAACCGTATAAACATTTGAATCAAATATTGTCTCTCACGGCTACACTCTTCAATGGAAATATCAGCTTTAGTGATTCAATTTGAATTTATCGGTATGCCAATTTCCCAAAAAATAACAAATGAAGAATCGTGTTGATAAATGGATTTTCACGCTCATGGTCCATATATCAAAATGAACAGTGTTTGGTTAGATCACTCAATTCCTGGTGTGGTTGTTTTTATCCGAGGTCTCGAGCAAACATTAATTCCTTTGCATATCAATGTGTAATAGTGAAGCACCACCAAAAAACATACCACGCTCCCCCTTCACCTTCAACCACTGCATACTAAGGTGGAGGACTCCCCTATGACCCATTCGACAACAAAATAGAAATATACAAACTGGTACAGTGAAAACATTACAATTTGCCTATGAGGGTTTCAGTAACCATTATGCACACATATAGCAATAGTGCTCGTGCCAGATCTCTTGATCTCCACACATGCAATAGAAATTAGAAAAATACACCAAATATTGTGCAGTGTATTATTAATGGTATAGTTGTCATATGTTCTGCAAAGGTTTGAATCACACTTCCACACGCCCTCTGCTGGCTCTAGGTGTAAAAGCAGATGGATCTTTTCCTTCCTTTTTAAATTTCTTTGCCAGAAATATTACTGTGACTAAAGGTTCTGGGGCTAAATTACAATCTTCGCGTAAAAACGCTTGCGCAATGCGTGAATTTGTGCGCCAAGAGTTAAACGTTAACGCGCATAAATCACCGCTGGAATTACAATCCTCGCTCATTTTTTCATCCGTCGAGCAATAACGCGCGTAAAACGGACGCGCACAAATGCTTGCGCAGTAACGTTGCGCGCAGAAATCAGTGTGCGGACTGTTTTTTTCACGCGATTCAGCCAATCAGAATTAAGAACCACAATTATTTCACGTTAAATTTTTGCGCCTGTCAAAGTTAATCTGAGTATATATGCTGCATCAATAATAAATGCAGACACAACTTCTCAAATTTATTGGTTTGGTATGTGAAGAATGTGTAACTATACTTTGCAGATTTTTTTTTTTGGGCTGGTGTATTTGGGTTCGGCCAGGTTGTTCAGATTTGCCATTAACACCAGCTTTTAGAAGTTGCTAAAATTATGCGCGCAAAGGCTGTGCGTTAAATCCTGCGCATAGATTGTAATACCACCCGCGTTTGTGCTCACAATGTTAAGTATAGGACGCGCGCAGTACAGTAAGCTCGCAAAGGGTTTGCGCAGGTTCACCCGCGGTAGATGATTACGCACGTTTGTTGCGCTGACAATGTAATATGACATTCAGCGCAAAGGGTTTTACCCCCACGTTAATGAGGCCTGAAGCACCTAAGGCCCTTAAATTGCCTCTGATACCAGGACGCAGGGAGGATTTTTCTAGAAGGTTTGGCAGCGCGTGAGGAGATTGAGCGGGATCAGTGTGGGAGGAGTCGACAGGAGGGTACTTAAGGCGCGTGTGGAAAGGCTCTGCGCGCCTTTTTTCTCCTGAGGTAGAGCGGTGATAATCTGTGCTGCGTCAGAGAAGCTGTGTTTTTTTCGGCTTTTTGCCTTAATGTATTGTTTTGGAAATGGCGGAAGGTGGTGAGCTGGAGTCATTCCTGGAGGAAGTGCGGGAGGCGGCTCGGCACCGTGGTGTGGAGTGGGCCAGAAGTAGCCTGTCGGAGGTGTTGGCGGTGGATTGGGGTTCTTGGCCTTCCATGATTTCGAGGCTCCAGTGTGGTTTAATCCGGGAGGCGAATCCAGTGTATCGGCGGCCGAGAGATGGAGATTGGAGACTGTGAGAGGTCGTGGTCGGTTGGTCCAACGGATGTTGGCTGGTGGTGACGCAGTTGGTAATGAAGCTGGCGTGAGCGCTTCCAGGCGTGTGGAAGGTAGGAGCTTGAGGCCAGCTTCGGGGGCTAAGGATCCTTCCAGTCGGAGGGGTGGTGTGGTGAGCTCTACCAGGAGAGAAGAAGTGCGGAGTTTGAGGAGTTCCTCGGGGAGAAGGAGTGGTCGGTGTTCCGCCAGGGGTCCCAGAGGAGGAGCAAGGGCTGTCTCAGGGACTGATGTTTCGGCGGTAAGACAGTTGGTGGATAGGGATGTGGACGGTGGTGTGACACAGGGTGTTGGTGTGCGGGATGAGGGCACCTAAGAGCTCGAAGTAAATTGGTGTTCAGTTGGTGGAGATGATGGGGCTCAGGATGTGAGAGAGCGAGTTGATGATTTTGGTACTTCGGGTTCTGGGGCTCATTGCACTATTAATTTTTTGTCCACAGTTCCAATGGTTCGGGAGAGGAGTCCACAGCCGGTGGGTGGTTTCCAGGCTGCTGGAGTTGGTGGAGGTGGTGCAGGAGGTTTGGAGTCGGTGGCGCTGGAGGTTCCGGGAAGTTCGGGCAGACCTCGTGTGGCGACTGGTGACGGAAATGGTGGTGATGTTGGTTCTTTCATGTCTTTTTTACAGGGACCTTTGAGGCTTGGTCGGTTTCACCAAGGGGTGTGAACCAGGGTGTGGATTTGGCTCAGGCATGAAAGGGTGCAGGTGGGCCAGTTGTGAGAGCTGGTGGAGCTCTTGGCGGTGAAGTCATGGCTTCAAATGGGCCGAGTGGCGATGTGTGTTCACTCGGTGAGTCCGCAGGAGTGGCGGATGTGGCAAGGAGGAATGCTTACGTGTCATTTTCTGGGCCTTTGGGGTTTCATTTCAAACAGGAGGTTAAAGAAGGCATATGGCGGGGGGAGTATGTGGAACTTTTTTCCCTGCTTCCGTTCGATAGGTAGTTGGGGTTAAAGATTATTCGTCTAAGGACGGTTTAAAGGAAGAAGAGATTTCGGAGGATTCCTAAGTCATTCGGGAATTGGCTCCGGGCTTTTTGTATTTTGGCAAGTGTGGTAGGGGAAAGGAGCCCACAGCACTGTTCGGGCCTTTTTTGTTATGTGGATGGGATTTGCAAGGCTTATCGAACGTATGGTGGTTGGGCGTGGTGGTAATACGATGAGCAGTTTAGGCAACGTTTGGTGGCTCACCCAGGCATGGGGTGGGATCAATTGGACATTACGCTGTGGTAATGGGGGCCCTTTAATGGGGGCACAAAAGGCATTGCCCTTTCCAGGGGGAGCCGGTGGGGGAGGGGTCAGTTCCCCACTGGCAAGTGTTAAAAAGGGATCGTGCTGGCAATTTAATGAGGGTCAGTGCAAGTTTGGTGCGGGGTGCAGGTACAATGCACGAATGTTCAAATTGTGGAGGATTGCATTCATTGTCCAGATGTTTTAAGAAGGTAAGACAAGGAGGTCTGCCTTTTGCAGGGTCTGGAGAGGGGAGCTTCCCCAGTGGAACTTGACGCCATGTTACCGTGACTAAGGCTTTACGGAAGACTTAGAGATGCAGAATTTTTACGTGACGGTTTTGGTGTTGGTTTTCGGATTCCTTTTGTGGTAAGGCCAGGGGGTGGCAATTTAAGAAATTTGAAGTCGGCTAGAGTGTATCCGGAGGTAGTTCGGGAGAAGATGTTTAAGGAGATTGGGGCTGGTAGGATGGCAGGTCCATTCTCGTCTCCTCCGGTCCGGGATTTGAGGATATCCCCTTCGGGAGTTGTGCCGAAGCGGAAGGCAGGAGAGTTTTGTTTGATTCATCATTTATCCTTTCCACAGGGGGGATCGGTGAATGATGATATTGGTGAGGAGTTGGCCTCGGTGTCATACGTGTCCTTTGATTTCACGGTTAGTTTGGTTTGTGATGCAGGACCGGGGGCTTTAATGGCTAAGGTGGATACTGAGTCGGCTTTTCGGCTATTACCTATTCATCCTTCGTGTCATCACCTTACGGGATTTTGGTTTGAAGGAGAATTTTATGTGGATCTATGTTTGCCTATGGGTTGGTCCATTTTCTGTTCCTTTTTTGAATGTTTCAGTACATTTTTGGAATGGGTGGGCCGGGAAGTGGCAGGGTCGGATAATCTCACAAATTTTCTGGATGAATTTTTGTGTGTACAACACGGGGTATTCGGGAAGGTCATCACTTTGTTAGGATATCCAGTACCATGTAAGAAGATTTGGAAGTGTGGAAATCCTTTTGGGTGGTGTTTAATGGGGTGGCCTTATTCCCTTCAAAAGAGGTTTTGGCGAAGGAGCTGGAATTTTTTACGGACGCCTCGGGAGGTGTTGGTTTTGGGGTATATTTTGGGGCACGTTGGTGTGCTTCTAGTTGGCCTGATAGTTGGTTGGCATTGCTTTGGTGCGCAATTTGGCCTTCTTGGAGCTGTTTCCATTAGTAGTGGCCTTGGAGCTGTGGGGAGGTGCTCTGGAGGGAAGAAGGATTCTGTTCCGTTCTGACAACATGGCGGTGGTGTCGGCGGTTAATTCTTTGTCGGCTTCATCATTGCCAGTCATCAGACTGCTGAAGAGATTTGCGTTGATGTGTCTTAAGTTTAATGTTTTATGCAGGGCAAGGCATGTCCCGGGTCGCCTTAACTCAGTGGCGGATGCTTTGTCTCATTTTCAGTGAGGCAGGTTTCGTTCCCTGGCTCCGTTGGCAGAGGAGGTGGGCACCCCTTGTCCGGAGGTCCTTTGGCAGCTAGGCTCGGAATTTTTGGAAGATGGGTTAGAGGTTCTTTGTCTGAGTCATCTTGGAAGGCCTACTCGCGAGTATGGAGGGATTGGGACGCTTTGGCTGAGCGTTCAGGTACGTGGCAGTGGGCGGTTTGGATGAGGAAAGTCTGCTCAGAGCATACCTCATTCGGTTATTTGAGTCTGGGGCATCTCCTGGAGTGGTTCGGCAGTCTTTAGCCACTTTGGCTTTCCTTTTTCAGGTATCGGGGAAAAGAGATGTCACCAAGGATTTTGTGATCAGATGTGCAGTTCGGGGTTATGTGAAGGGGAGATGCAGGGCGGATGCTAGGTCGTCCAGTTTCGAGACAATTATTGGAGGAGCTATGGGATTTTGTTTGGAGTTTTTGTTCTTCAATTTATGAGGTTCTGCTTCTGAGGGCGGCTTTTTGTTTAGGGTTTTTTGGGGCATTTCGAATGGGTGAGTTGGTGTGTAATTCTAGGAGAGGAGGTGGTGGTTTAGGAGCTGATGTGGTTGGGTTGGGATTTAATGACTGTTATGGTTTTGGGTACCCTGAGGCACTGTGACGTTCCCCATGTGCTGGGGTCCCTCTTGGTGTGCTGCTGGAGCAGATGCAGGCGGATCTGCGGCAGTTGAGGGATTTGGGAGTGGTCCCTCATGGAAAGCTGCTGGAGCAGATGAGAGCAGATCTGCAGCAGCTGAGGGAGTTGGGTGTGGTCCCTCTTGGTGTGCTGCCGGAGCAGATGCAGGCGGATCTGTGGCAGTTGAGGGATTTGGGAGTGGTCCCTCATGGAAAGCTGCTGGAGCAGATGCAGGCGGATCTGCGGCAGTTGAGGGATTTGGGAGTGGTCCCTCACGGAAAGTTGCTGGAGCAGATGAAGGCGGATCTGCGGCAGTTGAGGGAGTGGTCACCATGGACAGTGGTGGTGTGGTCTGAAGTGATGCCAAGGATAGTGTGGGAGCAGGCGGAGTATGACGAGGCGGTGCAGCTGGGACGTATCACGCTGAATCGCTGCATGGGAAGGTTCGTGAGGAGGGTGTGGTGGTGCGACATCTACCTTTTGAAGAGAAAGAGGCGGAGTGTTATTTTATGGCGGATGGAGTTCAACTGACAGATGTGGGCAAAGATCTGTTCATCCTGGGACTCAAGGAAGGGATTGAACAAGCCCTGTTTTTTCTTGGTGGGGGGAGCTCTCCCATAAGGGGTTATGTGAGGAGCTCGTGGCGGGGGCCTGTAGGCAGTGCTGGCTAGGGGTTCCTTTTAAGTTAGGATTACTTTGTCAGATGGTTGGGAGTTGGGTAGATTTTTGGTGGTTGGTTGGTTTGGAGGTGTGTGGGGGTTGTGGGGAGTCCTCTTTCAGCACTGGATTATTGTTTTCATTTGTTATGAGAATTGTTATGTCATTATGGTGGGTTTTAGTGTGGAGTTTTTAGCTGTGGCCTATATATAATAAATATATATATATAATTCCACAGTTATGTCTTTGAGTATTTTTGTGTGTTTCTTGTCTCCCGTAGTCCGACCCGGTCATCAGTAGGCGACTTAATGTTTTTTTGCACCGTCGCAAGCTTTTGCGCGAAGATTGTAATTTAGCCTGGAGTCTAGATGGTCTCTTTTATCCTACATAATGTCAAATAAAGTAAATGGGATAAAGAAAGGTAATAAAATGTTCAGGTCTCCTGCTTATGGGGGGTTGTAGTGATCATAATGAGATTATTAGCAATGCAGCTTGCAAAAAATACCAGTATAGATATAAATATCTTTGCAAGCACATAGGCAGAATGCACGTATGTGGAAATTATTGTAACAGCTTGTATTTGTACTTTACAGAGATTTTTTTTAGCATTTATTAATATGAGAGCACTCCCTGTAATCTGTCCTCTTCCTGGCTGCTGTAAAGCTGCAATAAAGTTTAAGGGCCATATTACACAAACATCATGCTAACATGGGGACACTAAGGAGAAAAACCTGTGCCTGCAGGTTTCTCCTTAGCGTCCCCATTTTAGCATGATATTACGGTGCAGGCGCTAACCCAACAGTCTGCCCCGTAACACAACACTAAACCTCGGGATGCTCAGGGCAGCGCTAAGCGGCGCCCCGAGCATCCCCTCCATGGAGTCTATAGGAATCCATTGAGGCTAACGCTGCTGGTCACATGACCTTGTCAGGTCCCTAGCCACCGGCGCCATAAAAGAACTAAAGGCAAAGTGTCTCAGCGAAATAATAACAGTGATTCTCCTACAGAACCAAGTTGTTCCAGCAACCAGGTGCTAGCCATAACATCATGATTTCTCCACTATAAAAAAGGGCCACTCCCAAAGCAAGATGCTTCTGCATTGTTCTAGTGAACCTTTCACTAGGAAAGAGCTGTATTCTATCTCTGCTTGCTTTAACCTGTTTTGTCTTGGTTCCCACCATACTGTTCATAGTTCCTGCTACAAGGATCCTGCTGCCCTGCATCTTGCAAGAATCCTCAGAGCCTGCTGCCTTACTTACTACAAGGATCCTCTAATCCTGCTGCCCTGCATCCTGCAGAATCCACAGCCTGCTACCATACATCTTGCAAGTACCCTCTGATCCTGCTCCACTAAAACCTACAGAATCCCCAGAGCCTGCTGTCCTGCATCCCGCAGGTTCTCCAATTATTGCTGCCCTGCATCCCACAGGATCTACAGTAGTTGCTGCCCTGCATCTCACAGGGTCTACAGGAGGTGCTGCCCTGCATCCCGCAGGTCCTTCAGTTGTCACTGCCCTACATCTTGCAGGATCTACAGCAGGTGCTGCCCTGCATCCCGCAGGTCCTTCAGTCGTCGCTGCCCTACAACCTACAGAATCCTCAGCCTGTTGCCCTACATCCAAACCCTCAGAGCCTGCTACCCCGCATCCCGCTGAATCTGTTGCTCTGCAGATCCAGGACCCCTCTACAGATCCAGGACCCCCTCGCTCTACAGATCCAGGACCCCCTCGCTCTACAGATCCAGGACCCCCTGCATACCCAGGACCCCCTGCATACCCAGGACCCTCTGCCTCAAAGACTTCTGTTTCTATTTTTCCTATTTATTCTTTCTAAAGATCTCCTTCTCTCTTCCTTCTCCTATTTCTCTCCATATCTGGTTTAATCTACTCCTTTTTCTTTTATATGTAGTAGTATAGTTTAGTGTAGTTTAGTTTTGTTACTTTTGGTCTACCTTTCTCTCATCTTGCCTTTTAGTTTCTTATTGCTGATTATTATTTATACAGTGTTTTCCTTTCTTATTACCCAGCTACATAATTGTTTAATCATATTGGTTTACTGCCTCTTATGCCTTACTCTTAATAAACCCCTTTTTGTTCATATACGTTTTTTTATTTCCCATCATTGCATATTGGGCTCACACTTGTCACCCCGGAACCAGCTCCCTTACAGACCTTCAGGATCTCCCCTCGCAAGATCCGGCAGGTCTGCGTAGTGATTCGGGACTTTTTCCCCAGTCTCTCTCTGCTCCCAGTGGCAAAAAAGAGAGTATGGAGCCACTTTTCTCACCGCGAGATGGGAGGTGTGTATATCCGATTTTTGTGAGGATTTTTTTGCTGGTGCTGACTGATTCCGCAGAAGAGGTGTCCGTTAGCACCAGGTCCTGGCTGTGGGTAACTTTCGAGTTAAACGCAGCAGGGCGGTAATTAGTGTTAGGATTTTGTAATCCTAACTCTAACACTTTGCGCTCCCTATGCTTATTTTGGAGTGCAAAGTACAGTAAGCTTAGCTTGCGCTGAAAAGTACAAGATCAGAATCGCTAACGGGTTTTTTAACCCTTTAGCGTTTGGATTGTAATATGGTGCGCCCGTGCTAGGGGCCACCAGAGCTAACGTTAACGCTCACACAGGTGAGCGCTAACGTAAAGTGTTAGGATTGTAATATGGCCCTAAATGTTTTGGGAGATTAAAGATTCCTTCTTCCAGCATACAGGGTGATAGTTTTGAAATCTAAATGATAATTTAACCTCTTCACTACCAAGTGATTTTCCAAAAAAACATTGTCAGAAACCAGTAGTTTTTGTAAAAAAAATAAATAAATTTTTACAGAAATAAATAGCTATTACTGTAAATAACCTACTTGGCCAGTATACAGCACCATCTACACTGCCAAACTATTTTTTTTCCCTGTATCGGCTGCTGAAAGCCCGATATTTCAGAGCTTTCAGCAGCTGATTTTACAGTTTTAGCTCTTTTGGGCAATTTGCCCACAGGGCTAAAACTTTGGGGGCACCTTCTGCAGCCCAAAAGCAAATGAAATTTGTTTGCAGCAAACAAATTTCATTAGGTTTTGTGCTGCAGATCAGCATATCGAGATATGACGATATCGGGGCATTAGATGGTGCCTTTGAAGCCTGAGATATCTTTATCGGTAGTGAAGGGGTTAAGGATATGAATCCATTTAAAAAAGATTCACTTCTTCAGTACAACATGTTCTTAAATTCACTGTGTGAAATGTTGTGTCACTGGACTGAGATATATTGTGATTTCCCCAAAACCTCATGTTCTATCTAGATTCATCATTTTATTTTTCATTTTTAGCCTTTATTTTACATGAAAAAAATAGCTATGTTGTGTGTTTTGCTTGAGTTTTTACCTGTAGTTTTGTATGAAAAAAAACTGACTAATTCGAAGGGTTAAAAAAGGTGACTTCATTTTTATGTGTTATTATAAACCGAAACATGCTTTTGCATAAAATATAGTGTAAGTCTCAGTAACACCGGTTAATCCTAAATTAATCAGGCACAGTTCAAAACTGCGAAGCACATAAAGATTTAACATTGCATAAAACATCGTCTGTGCACAAGCTGCTCTTCAAACGAATGTGAGATCCAGAGCTGCTGCCTCCTCGCCTATCCCACATTGGTTGACATTCCTCTTCATTTTTCCATAGCCTCCATCTCCCCATTCCTTACCCCAGCTAGACGAAAAGAAGAAGCTCAGTATTAATTCAACTGTTAATTAATGTAGCATATGTTTACCACATACGTATACACAAACACTCAGGGTTATTCAAAGAGATCCGAATTGCTTGAGAAAGGTAACCGAACGCTGAAAATCAGCGTTCGGTTACCTTTCCTGGCCATTCGGCTATCCAGAGAGCCGGCAATTCACCAAATCCTAGCGAATTGCCTGCACATACGGTGCCTGTTCGGTGCCTGTTCGAGGGCAGTGAAATCCCTATGAAAAAGCACTGCTTCGGCTATTCAGAGAACACAAACCAGCAGTGAAAGGTTCCCCTAATGCCCTGCCATTCGGTGGCTTAATTCGGCAAGTTTATTCAGGAGAATCCCATAGGCTTCAATGTTAAAAATATTCCCGTTTTAATTCAATATCTAATAAACTGTTCATTATAAAATTCTGCAGTAAAGAGTCTCTTTATAGATTTTTTTAGGATATTTTAAGCATTTTTCTGAATTATTTTTTTTAAAAGTCTGATTTTTTTAAAATATTTTTTTTTAAGTTTACTTACTTTTTCTGTAACAGCCCTTTTTATTATCATTCATTGGATCATATGTAAATTTCAGACATTTTCGCTCAGTAGTTTCTTTGCAAACAGCGTTTCAATTTCACACATTCATACAAACTGTTTTGCTAATTTATTCACCTCCCTCGTCTGTGGTCTCGGCTTTTTCGCTGCGTGTGATCGGCTCCTGCTCGGGTTTTTCAACGGGTTAATCCAGATGTTTTTGTGCGTTTTCGGCGTGCATTCGGTGGGTTTTGCGGTTAGTTTTCGTCGGTTTTGCGGCAGCTTTTCCCTGCAATTCGGGGACCCTGTGGTGCTTGCTGAATACATCGCAGGGTCACCAAAATGCAAACGGCAAAAGGAACCGAATTGAAGAGAACGAAAAGTCACCGAACGTGCGGTGACTTTTCGAATCTCTTTGAATTACCCTGACTGTGTTTGAAGTGTATGTGTTTAAATTTCGAAGTAATATGTGAAGGTCAACAATGATTAAGCTGCAGAACTTCTCAGAGTCAAAGGTACATACATTAGCCCCACAAAATTGAGATGTATATAACTATCTGATACCAGATGCAAATAAAGTTTGCATATATTAAAAAAAATACGTATGTAAAAATACTATTGCATTCTTAACGCTAATGTTAGCGGTCAACGTTAATGTTAGGTTAAGGTTCCCCTAGCGCGGGCCAACAATCGGAATGCTAACGGGTAAAAAAAAATATTAGCGATTCGGAGCTTGCACTTTTCAGCCCATATTACAATCCGATTGCTAATGGGTTAAAAAAACGTTAGCGATTCAGATCTTGCGCTTTTCAGCATGAGCTTGCTGTACTTTGCATTCCCTGTTAAGCATAGGGAGTGCAAAGAGTTAATTAGCGTTAGGATTACAAAGTCCTAACGCAAATTCCCATCCTGTTGCGTTTAACTGAAAAGTTAACCACAGGTAGTGTAACGATCACCCCCTATAGAGGGTGATGGGGGCCTTTAGGCTGTGTAATTTGAAGCCTTTGAGACAGGTTAGTGGTTTGCTGCCATATAGCAGAATTCAGCACACACGTACAGAACTTAGAAACAAGAGAGATAGTGCAGAAGACAGACACAAGGGGGAGCCCTGTACTGAGTATGATTTCTAATCTAAATACAGATTACAGGGCTGAGAGTAGACACAATGAATGACAGGAGTTTAGCAAAAGGTACTCAAATTTATAGCAGTTAGAACTGCCTCACCTAGCACTCCTAACCAGGGAGGTGAAGCTAAATACTAGATACCACTCAGTAGCAAATGATTTTGTGACCAAGTGTCTACTGAGCGAAGTCAAGTTTACTATACACAGGTAGAGATAGTATAGCAGGAAATAATCATAACTTGGTTTAGAAAAAGGGTGGTCAAAAGTACGTTCCGAGTTGGCACCAGAGAAGGTAGTCGTAGAGGCAGGATTGGCAACAGAGAGGACTCCCATATACTTGTGCACAGCAACGTAGAATGCCCGTAAAATGAATTCAGCAAACTGAAGGGCAGGCCCAAAATGGTTGACAATACAGGATGATGTGTACATATACTTAGTACCAAACAGTAGACATGAGAGGTTGATGGATTCAACAACCTGCAGGGCAAACCCACAATCAGAGACCATGCGGTATGATCTGTACATACACTCCGTCTAATACAGAGTACAACATACACACATATAATGGGTTTAGAGATAGAATCGTCAAGCAGGCAATCTGGGTCAATAACAAGTGGGGTCCTCATAAAGGCAAGGTACAGGGTACAGACAGAAGACAGATTCAAGAAGCCAAGCCAGGTCATACACGATAAATACAGAATATAACTTCAGGGGCCAGATGTGAGAATATACCAGGAACCAAAGCCAGAGGTTCATACACAGAATCACAGATACAGAATAATAATCCAGGGAGCAGGTACTCGATAGGCATAGACCTATCCTGATCCAAGGAACAAGTGTACTGCTGGCCCTATATGTAGGGCTGAGCAGGTCATGTGACCGCAGACTAGCAGATGAGATGGTCTGCAGAGCCTGAGCCTGAAATCCATTAAACTGAGGTATCCCTGCTCCCACCACCAGGGGGCAGGGCAGAAATGTGACAGGTAGGAGGTGGTGTTAACAGATTCTACTTCTGCAGAATCAGTCAGCACAAGCTGAACCCCTCACCCCAAAAAAAAATCAGATACTCGCCTCTCATCCCGTGGCGCGAATGGCAGCTAGTTTGCCCTACTACCTGGTTGTTGCAGCGAGACCCTCCTTCAGCCCACCAATGCAGCGGACGTGCATTGTGCGTCATTGGCTTCTGGAGGTCATCCTGAACCAGGCCATCCCGCAGCAGCGAATGGCGTGCGACGCATGCCAGCCAGTGGGCTGGGCTGGAGGTGACCCATAGACGCTAGCGGGCATATATGCCTGAAGTGTCCACCGCCGTGAGGACAACATGGTACATCCCGTGTCGGCAATGGGTTTACATTGCAAGTTAATTTGAATAGATCCAAATATGTTCAGATCTGGTTGATTACAATATGATTATAACAGATCAATTGGGGATATTTTTATTCGCAGATAATTTGATACCAATATTGATGATTTGGAAATTCGGATCAATTCATAATGCCAAATTGCCAACATTTCAGCCAAATATCTTTTTGTACCAACCTGCATTTCACATGTCTTGTGTCAATACGCAACAGACACTTTTTTTGTGACCATAAACTAATATGGCATACTGTAGGCATGCAAAGGGGGGGGGGAGTTGCCTGCTAGTTGAATTAGTTCTGTGTGTACACCGTTTGTGTCCCCATTTACACTTTTTTGGAAGTTCCCTATCCCGTTCATTAGAAAGAGTGTAAAAATTCACAGGGTTATTCAAAGAGAATCAAAGTCACCGCACGTTCGGTGACTTTTCATTCTCTTCAATTCGGTGCGATTTGGCGATCCCATTTCGGCGACCCTTCAGTGTATTCAGCAAGCAACACAGGGCCGTCGTAGTGCAGGGAAAAGCTGCCGCTAACCCGCCGAACACTCACCGCAAAACCCACCGAACACTCTCTAAAACCCACAAAAACATCTGGATTAAACCCGCCGAACACGCCGGAGAAACCCGAGCAGCCGCCGATCACAGCGCAGAGCAGCCGCCGGAAAAACCCAACACCGCAGACGAATGGAGTGAAAAAAAAAACAGTTCGCTTGAATTTTTGAAAAGTGAAACTCTGTTTGCAAAGAAACTACTGAACAAAAATGTCTGAAATTTACACATAAGATCCAATGAATGATACTAAAAAGGGCTGTTACAGAAAAAAGAAAAAATGATTTAAAAAAAACGTAAAAAAAAGTTTACAAAAAAATCCTGAAAAATGCCTAAAAGATCATAAAAAATATCTATACATAAAGAGACTTTTTACTGCAGAATATTATAATCAATGGTTTATTAGATATTTAATTAAAACAGGAATATTTTTAACATTGAAGCCTATGGGATTCGCCTGAATAAACCTGCCGCATGAAACCACTGAACAGCAGGGCAATACCGCAACTTTTCACTGCTGTTTTGTGTTCTCTGAATAGACGAAGCATTGCTTCTCTATGGGGATTTCACTGCCCTCGAACAGGCAACGAACAGGCACTGTATGTGCAGGCAATTCGCCAACATTTGGCGAACTGCCTGCTCTCTGAAAAGCCGAATGGCCAGGAAAGGTAACCGAACGCTGAATTTCACTGTTCGGTTACCTTTCTGCCACAATTCGGATCTCTTTGATCTCTTTGTCAGTGTTTATGATACCTCTAACCTTGGGCTTTCCTGTCCTGGGAGTTTATGATGCAGCCATCCGATTATTGAAAAAAAAGAAAAACAACAGAAAACCACAAGAATTTATACTTTTTGATAGCAAATAAATGTAAATTAAGTATTCTTTAGTATTTACCTATTCCTAATGATCCAGTAATCCTCGGTATTTTCAGGATCATCCTTGCTCGGTTCACTCCCATAACCAACGATGATTATTGCATGGTTCAGTTCTTCACAGTCTCCGTCATATATTCCTAAATAGATATGAAAGATGTTACAATAATGTTTAAAATAATACAAAATTAAAATAAATCATCAAATTCAAATGCCTTACATATTATCTTGTAGTCTGGAAAATCCCTGATTAATCGACACAGATGATATATTTATTTATACCCATTCATAAACTCAAACAGGTCTATTCAATAAAGGTGAAACTCAGGAGAATTATTATTATTATTATTATTCTTTATTTATAAAGCGCCAGCATATTCCGCAGCGCTGTACAATAAGCACAGTATAGACAGGGTTACAATACATTGAACAACATTTGACAAACAGTACAGGAGGAGATGAGGGCCCTATTCCCGTAGGAACTCACAATCTAGGAGGGTTGGGGTTGGAAACAGGAGGAGAGGACTGTAAGGTGAGAGTGATTGATGGTTGCGTCAGTGAGTTGGGTGGTAGGCTTCCCTAAATAGGAACGTTTTAAGGGAGCGTTTGAAGGAAGAGAAGTTAGGGGAAAGTCTGACAGTACGAGGGAGAGCGTTCCAGAGAGTGGGGGCTGCACTCCCACTGGAGAATGACTGGAGAAGGGAAAAATCCAGGTCAAAATAGCCAAACCGGAAAAATTCTCCCATTTATCTCACTTTCCAAATCTGCTATTTTGACCTAGAATTTTCACTTCTCCAGCCATTCTCCTGGCTTTCACCTCTCTCTGACTAACCCTGTATATGTTGAAAAGACCTATTTTTTTTTCTCATGAGACTGTTTGGAAAACGAGGTCCCTATACCATGGTTGTCGTAAAAATAAGCACTGGAATCGTTATACATAATATCTCCAGAAGGTATCTTACCGGTAGGATTCCCCATTCTGCTCTTGGGCTCGAGTGCAGCTCTTCCCTACTATAAATTAACGTCTCCTATACTTTGTATAGGTGGTGTTAACTTGTGCCTAGGTTGAGATGAACAAGCTATTCTTGAGGTAGCTCTCTCTCGTCTGTGTCAGGCATCCAGCAGGGTTTCTCAGCGACACGTACTAGGCAAACCAATGTCTGAAGTGGCTCATCTATGGCCTAAACTCCATTCAGCAGCCCGCGCCTTAAGGCCGGGGTCAGACTAGTGGGCCACTTTTGGTAAGCAGAACTGGCGCAGCGTGATGAACGTGCCTCCCGACGTCCGATGCAGCGTTGTGACGCTTCGACGGGGACGGCCACATGCTGTAGCTTGTGCACAAATTGGTCACACCTACAGAGGGCGTGCTGCGGACGTTCTGAAACCGTCGAAGTGCTACAACGCGAGTTCAGGGCTGCAAAGTGCAATCCTCCATAGGAGAATCAAACCTTGCAGCGCTGAGCGCACTAACTGCACTCAGCGAGGTGGCCAGAGGGGCACCAGAGTGGAAGGAACGTCCACTCTTACAGACGTTGTTATCACACAGTAAAATCCTGGATGTTGCGGCAGCACTGACCGCAGCTGTGAGCGTCCACTCGATGGAGTCCATAGGACTCCAATGAGTTCCCCCCTGCCGGTCACATGACCAGCCGGATCTCGCCTCGCAAGATCCGGCCGGTCCACATAGTGATACGCAGGGAGAGACTGGGGGGACTTTTCCCCCAGTCCTTCCCTGCCCCCGCCCGATGGAGGAGACGGTTGGTGCCGCGGGACTGAGGGTGAGTATGTGATTCTTTTTTTTTTTTTTTTTTTAAGCTAGTGTTAACGGATTCTGCAGAAGCGGAATCCGTTAACACCAAGTCCTGGCTGTGGTTAACCTTTTGCTAACCAGAGCCAGACGTTAATTAGCGCTGGGACTTTGTAATCCAGCGTCGATTAACACTTTGCGCTCCCATGTTAAGCATATCTAGCGCAAAGTAGAGTAACCTCGCGCAGAGAAGCACAAGATACCAAACGCAAACGGGTTACTTAAACCGCTTGCGTTTGGATTGTAATATGCGATAAACACCGCAGCAAACGTTAATGCTCACGCAATTGAGCGTTAACATTTGCGTGAAGATTGTAATATAGCCCTATCTTGGCACTTATTAACCCAGGCACTACCAAATGTTTTTTCATAAAACAACTTCACAAAACCAAAGTTTTTTTAGAACACCACTTTAAATGACTACACACACACACACACACTTTTCATCATCATTACATCCCAATGTATCCTTCCTGGAAAATGACTTTGCAAATAAATAAATTACAGTGCATTTGGAGACTTTATGCACTGTTTGTCAGGAGGCAAGGGGACTCCCTCCACTGGTCAGTCCTGGTATTTGCAGCTGAGACTGCTGGTCTCCAATGGAGATTAGGACATTGTAGCAGTTCAAACAGCTACTGCACATCGGATGTCATGTCTGATGTGCTTTAAATTAAAATGAGAGCCCATTTGAGAACGAAATTTGTGTGCATTTCTCCAGAAACATCAAGTTAACTTAATCACGGGCTCATTATGATGGCTTTTAACTCAGACAGTCATACAACTGAAGGAGTTAGTATGATAAATATTGAGCTAAGACTATTCATTGAATAAAATATGTTGTATATTTCTGGTGCATGGGTCACTTTATATAAGAACAGTTTGAATTTCACGAACACGATTGACTCTGCATTTTGTAAACAAACATTGTTTTACATGAGCAACTATCTATAATTACCTTCCTTGTACAGCGTTAAGTCATCGCTAGCTCCAATTCCAACAGTAATAGGTCCGTTAATTGCCACATCGCTAGCCATGTTTTCTTCATCGGGCAGGGAATAGTATTTTGTCACATTCAAAATAATAGCCTTATCTTCATCAAACTTGCACTCGGAATTCTATTAAAAAATGAGTTAGCACAAATAAAATGGAATTAAATCTGTATATTTGTTCTGAAATTATCTAGAATTCTAAAAAAGAAAACCTACATGATTTAACACATTAATGACACAGGGGGTTAATCAAAGAGATCCGAATTGTGGCCGAAATGTGACCGATAAACTGAAATTCAGCGTACGGTTACCTTTCCTGTCCATTCGGCTATTCAGAGAGCAGGCAGTGTGTTAAAGAATGTTGGCGAATTGCTTGCACATACGGTGCCTGTTTGAGGGCAGTGAAATCCCCCATAGAGAAGCAATGGTTCGTCTATTCAGAGAACACAAAACAGCAGGGAAAAGTTGTCGAAATGCCCTGCTGTTCGGTGGTTTCATTCGACAGGTTTATTCAGGAGAATCCCATAGGCTTCAATGTTAAAAATATTCCTGTTTTAAAGCAATATCTAAAAAAACTTTTATTATTTTATTCTGCAGTAAATAATCTCCTTATTTATAGATTTTTTAGGATCTTTTAGGCATTTTTTGGAATTTATTTTGCAAACTTTTTTTTCCGGTGTTTTTTTAAAATCGTTTGTTTCTTTTTTCTGTAACAAACCTTTTTATTATCATTCATAGGATCTTATGTGTAAATTCCAGACATTTCGTTCAGTAGTTTTTTTCCCAAACAGCGTTTCAATTTTCAAACTTTCAAGCGTAATTTTTTTTTCCCACTTCATTAGTCTGCCTGTCTGCTTTTCCGGCGGCTGCTCTGCACTGTGATCGGCAGCTAGTCGGGTTTCTCCAGCGTGTTCAGTGGGGTTAATCCAGCTGTTTCTGCGGGTTTGCGGCGAGTGGTAGGCGGGTTTGCGGCGGGTTTTCCATGCACTGCGGTGCTTGCTGAATACACCGCGGGGTCGGCGAAATAGGATCGCCAAAACGCTCCGAAGTGCAGGGAGCGAAAAGTCACCGAACGTACGGTGACTTTTCGATTCTCTCTGAATAACCCTGACAGTGTTTTTTCTTTCACGACACACACACATGACACAACTTTGTTAGTTTTGCTATGGTCTTTCCTAACTGTATTGCTTCTCTTTCGCTTATGGTGAACCTGCACATGTTACATATTGTTTTTTAAAGAACAAACAGGGCTTAATAGTGGTATCTTAATGTATACATAACTCATTATTTAGTCTCAAAAATAATAAAAAAGTTAAAATTATTATTCCTATTTTTTTCAAACGTCTAACTAAATCCTAATCCTGCCACCAATTTCCCCTAAATAAGTCACACTAAATATATAAAACTTCAGTGTATGAAGAAAAGTTTAACCACTAAAATAAAAAAGATAAACTCGTTGAAAAAAATAGAAGTAGTCAACAAGATCAAAATATAATAGTAAATAAAATACAGCCGATCACAGCATTAGACAATAATCTGAAGGTAAAAAAAACAGGATCTTTCATAAAAAACGATACGTCCGAAGGAACGAATCGGCAGGATTACCATAGCGACTGAAATATTGGAGCATCCGAAATACCATACGTCTAAAGTCAAAACGAAAATCCGAGGATGGACCCTTTGAAACGAAGAGACCAGACAATCCTAAAGACTGAAATTCCCCGATTTCACGAAACAAAAATCGATACAAAAAACTGAGCTGAAACGAAACTTTTGAAAAACCGAACGTGCCGAACCGAAACAAAACAAAAAAAACGCGTGCACATCTCTAACGCACGCTACACAAAACTGAATGAAACCAAGAAAAATATTATAAATAATAAGATAAATAACAGTTATTTTAAAAAAAATATACGATTTATTTAGATTGCTCAGCTGACTATTTTAATACCATTCAGAGCATCAGATATTATGTATTTCATTTAATTATGCACATTTCCCAAGACCTTTCAAAAACTTCACACTCAACATATGAGATATATAATATGGCCGCCCTTTTCATCACATGCACAAAAATTATTTGACAAACTTCACTCTCAAAAGTCTTTAACTCCTTCACTACCAACTGATTTTGTTGAATTTTTTTATCATAACATTTATTTGAAACATGGGATGTAAAGTTAACAATGAAATATAGGGCGAAATAGACGTTTTGCACAGAAATTGTTATTTTAAGATAGTTAAATTAAAATAATGTTAATTTGCTCATTTTTAATTTTTCATGTATTCGTTTATCCTTTACCAATATATTGTTGCTATGTAAGATTCTGAGCTCTAGATAGTGTCCTGTGTCTTACACAATTTCAATTGGGGTCTGCATTATTAACATACAGGCAGAAAAGATCTTTGTGCTTGATTCAGTAACAGTGATAAATAAAAATAAGAAAAATGTCCAGGTCTCCTGCTTTTAGGGATTTGTAGTGATCATAATGAGATTAGCAAAGTGGCTTCCAAAAAATACCAATATAATATAAAAATAATATCTGTATGTGACATAATGCCTTTATATGGAGTTTACAGTAACACCCTGTACCTATACTATACAGGGCTTTTCACTCTTTATAACCCCCTGTGCAGCAGTGAGTGACCCCAGAGTTCTCCCTGTGTTCTGCCAAATCCCTGGCTGCTGAAATGCAGCATTAATCTATTTGAACTTTTTGTTACAGTGAGGACAGGGGCTCTATCTGCACAGATGGTTTTATGTTTCTCCAGGTTGGTTGGAGAGACATAAAACCAAGGATTTTGTTTCTCCACAGGGGACACACTAATCCTTTAAAAAGGTGTGAAAATTGTATTTTGATATGCTAATGAGTGCTTTTCAATGCATTACAATGCAAAATCGAGATAACTCGATTTTGGGAGTGAAGTGGTTAAACAATATACACTGCAGTGTTGGCATTGACCATTTTTTTATAGTCATTCATATTGATCCTAATATAGTAGGATTGGCCCAGTGAGGCAACAATTCAGATTCTTTACTGGTTTCCCAAACCTGTCCTCAGGACCCTCTGCCTCGCCAGGTTTGGCAGATATCTGAAGCACAGCACAGGTGATATGATTTGCTGCTCAGTGATTGCAGGATTCAGTCTGTATTTCCCCAAGGTGATCTGTAAAACCTGGCCTGGTTGAGGGTCCCGAGAACAAGTTTGGTAAACATTGCTTTAGACATACCGAATCAACAAAATTTGGCCAATTATCAATCCAACCTGAACCAAATCGCACAAGTCTACTAAATAACGCCTACTTCCAGCCTACATAACTTTTAAACATAGAAGTTGAATATGGCCATTTTAAATGATGGCTCTCCCTTGCAATAAGAATGTCTTGGTCTTCCCACAGTCTTTCAAGATGGCATTTCTCTGTAGACATATGGAGCATTGTTCAATATCAACTTTATCTGGAGTGACTATCATTGCACATGCATAATTGAAAGAAAGAAGTTTAACTCCTACCTTTTCTAAATACTCATAGTGTTTGTTCCTCATAATACCATTTTGTGTAATATAGACAAAAGCTGCAATGGGAAAGCCGCCACAGCACCCATCGTTTGAGGAATCACAATCCACAAGTTGCTGCTCACTCAGTACGACACGTTTGCCCTTCTTGAGGCAGTAGCGGGATTCGAGAACGCCCACCTTAAACCAGAAATTTCATGAGGACATTGCATTCTTCAATCAGTACATATAATAAACAATGATTTGAAAAGACTTTGATCTCCATATTGGAATGACTGGATCAATGGCCTATTGCAGTGGGTCCCAACCGCGGTCCTCAAGTACCCCTAACAGGCCACGTTTTCCAGATATCTGAAGCACAGCACAGGTGATATGATTTGCTGCTCGGTGATTGCAGTATTCTGTCTGCATTTTCCCCCAAGGTGATCCTTAAAACGTGACAGGTTAGGGGTACTTGAGGTCCGTGGTTGGGAACCACTGACCTAGAGCATTGCTTGACAACCTTGGTCCTCAGGACCCACTAACAGGCCAGATTTTAACGATAAACTTGGGGAAATGCAGACTGAATCCTGCAATCACTGAGCAGCAAATCAGATCACCTATGTTGTACTTCAGATATCTGGCAAACCTGGCCAGGTATCGAGTTTTGAGGGCCAGGATTGGGGAATACTGGCCGGGAGGCACTAAAGATTAATTGAATAAAATGCATTGCTAAAGTGGTGAGGAGGATCTTCTGAGATTTACTAAAACATTCTGTGTTGTGTGTTCAGATGAGGTTTTTGATTGAGCATTATCCGGAAATCAAGCCAGAATTGCAAACACGAAATTTGTACCGTTTAACGTGCTTGATTGAGAAGTTAAATCAAACTTTAAATTGCTGCAGATGCCTCTTTGCAAGTACACGCTCTAGGCTTCTCTGTATGGGTTAGGAATACAGATAGAGTATTCGTTATTAGAATCGCTTGGGACTACAAGGCCTATCTAGTAATTCATTTATGTCTCAAATACTCCTTAAACACACAAAGTTACACAAGATTTTTAATAATTTTGTACCACGTCACAAGAGGTCAGTGGTGGAATTTTCCTCGTTCGGTGCCATATCGGAACTCAAAAAATTCCTGATTTTGGCATATTTTAAAATACCTGATATGGGGTAATCAACCTGTATATAAAGAGACATCCTGACGTTTTATCGGGATGATAAACAAAAATTTGAATATGATTTTGGAAAGACATAAAATTTATTAATTACAAGTACCATGCTTACAAAGGTGTGAAATGTATATTTCAAGTGGTATTTTCAGGAAATGTACCTCCTCTTATGTTGGGCACATCCCATTACAGCACATGCTGGAAGTGCCCAGTGGGTGGCAGCACAGACATGACAACAGCACAGTCACAAGAATGACACTCTCAAAGAACCAAATGGCTTACTCTTTGGAAGCACACATGCTTACGTACAGCAAAATGGCATGGCATGTCACATCAGATTAGTCAATGGCTACAATCCAGAGTTTTTTGAGGACTGTGTCATTTCCAAGAATCTTCGGCCACCTTGATCGGCTGATCTTACCAGCCCGGAATTCTTTTTGTGGGGCTACCTGAACGAATAAGTGTACCATAACAAGCACCACACGATCAACACGTTGGCTAAAAGAAAACAGTGGCTAAATCCAGCACTTTCTGTGATGGGATGTGCTAAACATAGGAGGAGGTACGTTTCCTGAAAAGCTCAGTAAATTCCAATGATTTGTTTAAGATCTATAATAAAAACATTTGGTCCATATATATGTGAATCACCCTGTATTTTATTAGGTCAAATGTTAAAAATAATTTAGAATTTTTTTCTTATGTTTAGCAAAATATATTTTATTTATCTTATATATAGATTCAGAATGTCTAACCTAAGAAAAACATGGTCTTACTCCATAGATGCATACTGATAAATTAGAAATAAGATACTTAATTTTTATTTATTTTTTTACCGCTGCAAATGCCCAGCATGAGCCGCATAATCCTCCTTGATTTTTTATGTGAGTTACACATTTTGTTTTCCTCCAGTCAACATTGTTTGTAGCCTGGGCAGGTTTTCTGGAATATATCTTAGATGGACCAGGTGGTTTGAATTTCCAAGATGAGCGAAAACAGCTGTGGCTTTTTCGTTCTTCCGGGGTCTGGAAAAAAATGAAAAAAATACATACTGTATACTCTCTTTACTACTGATTAGGGATGAGCTGTTCGGGTTCGGACGGTTCAGGGTTCGACCCGAACTTAGCCTGTTCGAGCAGATCGCGAACCCCGAACATTTCCGGGTGTTCGCCGCATGTTCGACCACAATGGACCACAATGCATTTTCCCACTGCCTGAAGCTCATAATTGGCTACAGCCTTGCACCTGACCACAGGTCTGGTGCAAGACTGGTTGAACACTATGCCAATCACCGCTCAGAGTCCTGATTGGGCAAATTTTGCCCAATCATGGGCTCACAGAGCTAAGTCCCACAGCACACTATATAAGGTTTCCACGCAGCGCTTCTGCACGCATTTCAGAGGAGATTTCAAAGGAGATAGTTGTGTGTGTTGTTACTGCCGGTCTGCCACGCTACGGGGGGGGTCTGGGGGGTCGCATTTTGACCAAATATCAGGGAATTTAGGTGATGTGTGTCTTGTCACTGTGCCAACAATTTTTTTTGGGGTTTACAACTGTATTTAAAACATTTGTGTATTGCGGTGATTTTCTGGGTCTTGTCACACTGTGCCAGCAAGTCTTTTTGGGTCTCATTTATACCAAATATCAGGGAATTTAGGTGATGTGTGTCTTGTCACTGTGCCAGCAAGTTTTTTGGGGTTTACAACTTTATTTAAAACATTTGTGAATTGAGGTGATTTTCTGGGTCTTGTCACTGTGCCAGCAAATCTTTCTGGGGCTCACTAATTTCTTTAAAACACTTGTGAATTAAGGTGATCTGTGTCTCGTCATACAAACAGTACCACGCTGTATTTTGGAGCTCACTAATTTCTTTAAAACACTTGGGAATTAAAGTGATCTTCTGTGTCTCGTCACACCGGCAGCAATTTTTTTTGGGGCTCACTAATTTATTTAAAACACTTGGGAATTAAGGTGATCTGTGTCTCATCATACAAACAGTACCACTCTGTATTTTGGGGCTCACTAATTTCTTTAAAACACATGGGAATTAAGGTGATCTGTGTCTCGTCATACAAAAAGTACCACGCTGTATTTTGGGGCTCACTAATTTCTTTAAAACACTTGGGAATTAAGGTGATCTGTGTCTCGTCATACATACAGTACCACGCTGTATTTTGGGGCTCACTAATTTATTTAAAACATTTGTGAATTAAGGTGATCTGTCTCTTGTCACTGGCTGCCAGCTATCAGTGTGTCTCACTGAGTTATACCAGAGTTATTTAAATCTTTATACCAGAGTTGAATCAGAGTTCTGTATATATTAATCTATATATCACTCACCATGTCTGAAAGAACAAAAAGGACAGGCAGATGCTCCCAGACACAGATAAGAGGGCAAGCAGCCCCTGTGTCGGGAGGCTGTGTCTCTGGTCGTGGTGGACGTGGTGCATCCTCTGCAGGGGCACGCTTGTCCTTTCTAACTGGTGCTGGCCGTCTTAAGCAGCAGCAACATACAGAGGACTTGGTGGATTGGCTAACCAGGCCATCCTCATCCTCCGAGTCCTCTGCCAGCCAGGCTTCTAGTGCTTTACAGTCCACCTCAGCTGCCAAAGCATCTAATGCAGCCTCCATGTCCACAGCTACTCCTGCCGTAGCCTCGCTATCACACACGGAGGAGTCAGCTGAATTGTTTGATTAAAATGAGAGTGACATGCTGCTTGAGGATGCACATCAAGTACAGTGCTCTGATTCAATCTCTGAGGTTGAGCAAGGGAGTATAATCAACCTAGAGGAAGGGGGTGCAAGTGATGACACACAAATAACTGGCACTCATGTTGCCCCAGCAGCTGCAGCATACTGCCAAGTTGGCTCCAGTGATGAGGAGATAGGGGGTGAAGATGACATTGATGATGATGAGGTCACTGACTCCACCTCGGTGCCAGATCGAACTGAGGAATCAAGTGAGGAGGAGGGGGAGGAGGAGGAGGAGGAGGAGGAAACAGCAAACACGAGGCACAACATCCTCTGTGACCAACCGTAGCACTAGCCAGTCCAAGGCATCACATGTCAGAGCTGCTCCGGTGCAGAGCGCTGTTGTCTCAAAGAACACATGCAGGAACTCTGCTGTCTGGGAGTTCTTTAAGAAATGTGCAGCAGACCCCACCATTGCTATTTGTAATCTATGTCAGAGGAGGCTGAGGCGTGGGATAAACACCGGACACTTGGGTACCACGTGCTTGAGGCGACATATGAACAAGTGCCACACATCCCATTGGGGCAAAACTTTGTGTAGGTCCTCCTCGTCCTCATCTGTCTCTACCCACACTGTATGTCCTGCCATGCAATTGCCTACAACCTCCACCGACAGGGATGATGCTACAGTAATGGATGTACCAGCAGGTCCTTCCTCACAATGTGACATCATCCCAGTAGCTGAAGATTTACGCAGTCAGATTACGTTGCCGCAGCTGCTGCAGCGAAAGAAAAAATATAGTCCCAACCATGCACAAGCACAGCGTCTAAATGCCAGCTCAGCAAAATTAATCGCATTGCAGCTGCTGCCTTTCCAGCTCTTGGACTCTGCTCCCTTCCGTGAATTTGCTGAATGCGCTGTACCACAGTGGCAGGTTCCAAAACACCATTACTTTTCACGCAAGGCCATTCCAGCACTATACCAGCACGTGGAAGACAATGTTACCCAGTCATTGAGAAAGGCAGTCAGCAGCAAGGTGCATGTCACTTTAGACAAGTGGTCCAGCAAGCATGGACAGGGTCGTTACATTTCCTTCACGGCACACTGGGTAACTCTGATTGCAGCTGGGAGGGATCCAAGACGAGGCTCTGTGATGGAGCTTGTTCATCCACCACGCCTCCAGAAAGCTGCTTGAATGAGGTCTGTCTGCTCCACCACCACCACCTCTTCCTCCTCCTCCTCCTCCTCCTCCTTCTCTGTCTCTGGCGAAGTGGCAGTTAAACCCACGCCTGACAGGGTCTACGCAATGGCTCAAGCAAAAAGATGCCATACTGTGCTTGAGCTGGTTTGTTTAGGGGACAGGAGACACACCGGGTCAGAAATTTTGTCAGCTCTGCAGGGGCAGGTGCAGAGATGGTTAACACCACGCCAGCTTGAGCTGGGAATGATCGTCTGCGATAATGGCAGCAACCTTCTCTCCGCCCTACGCAAGGGTAAATTGACGCATGTACCATGCCTAGCACACGTCCTAAATCTGGTGGTACAGTGTTTCCTAACCAAGTACCCAGGGCTGCCAGAGCTTCTCATCCAGGCCAGAAAAGTCTGCAACCACTTCAGACGGTCATTCCCAGCAAGCGTTCGCCTGGCAGAAATTCAAAGAGAATTCCACCTTTCCACAAACCGTCTGATCTGTGACATGCCCGCCAGGTGGAATTTGACATTAGTAATGCTGCAGCATCTGCACAAGCAGCAGAGGGCCATCAACGAGTACCTGTGTGAGTATGGCACAAGTACAGGTTCAGGTCAACTTGGTTTCCCCCCCGCAGTGGCTGATGATCAGGGATGCATGCACTGTACTGTCACCATTTGAGGAGGCAACGAGGATGGTGAGCAGGGACAGTGCATGCATCAGTGACACAATTCCTTTAGTGTTCCTGCTGGAGCACACTCTGCAGGGAATTATAGATGTGGCTCTAGATGCAGAGCAGCGGGAGGAAGAGGAGGCCTTCCCTAGCTCTCAAGGTCCCAGTCTTTCGGCAGACAGCATTCCAGCGGGTCCTACTCAGATCAGACAGGAGGAGGTTGAGGAGGAAGACTATTTAAGTAGTGGGGGCATTGAAGGTGGGGATTCCTCAAGGCAGGGTTTTGTGTGCCCAGAAACAGAAGGGCTTGTGCGTGGCTGGGAGGAGGAAGTGCACGATACGGTCATCCTCATTGACCAGGAAGACTCGGCAGCTAATGCCACCTCCAACCTATGCTGCATGGGCTCCCAAATGATGCAAAGCCTGCTAAAGGACCCCAGGATTCGTGCTATCAAGGAGAGGGATCATTACTGGTTGGCAACCCTTCTTGATCCACGATACAAGGGGAAAGTTGCAGAGCTCATCCTGCCCGCACAGAGGGAGCACAGGATGACAAAACTTGAGGACGCTCTAGAGCGAAACTTGTGCAACACCTTTCCAGGCACTGTTAGATTACCAAGTGCTGACACACATGCTTCTGAGGCTGCAGGTGATCAGAGGAATAGCGGTGAAGGCCAGGGCCGCTTGACTGATGCATTTTTACATTTTTTTAGTCCTCGACGCCCAGGGACGTCAAATGTAGGCACCCATTACCAGCGTCTTTACCATATGGTGCAGGACTACCTAGGGGCAAGGGCAGACCTGGATACCTTTCCAGCAGATGATCCACTGGCTTACTGGGTGTTGAGATTGGATCACTGGCCAGAATTTAGCCAATATGCTATGCAGCTACTAGGTTGCCCTTAATCTAGCGTGCTTTCCGAAAGGACGTTCAGTGCCGCTGGAGGTTTTGTCACAGACAAAAGAGTGCGTCTCTCCACCGACTCTGTAGACCGGCTGACATTTATAAAAATGAATCAGTCCTGGATCAGCAGCTATCAATCCCCTGATGCTGAAGTAATGGAATAGATAGGGGATGTCCTCTTCTGCATTCACAAAACCTCCAGCACTGAACTCTTCCACAATACCACAAAAGGGTTACGGTGTGGAGGCACTTGCTGCCATGAAAGGCACAATATTTGGCTGCACTGACGCCTGTGCCAGATTTATATCATTTTAATTTTTTGAACTGCAGGGTCCAACCCTGCACTCTTCCACAATACCACAGAGGGGTTACTGTATGATGATACTTGCTGGCCTGGCAGTCTTGCACCAAAGGCAGAATATCTGGGTGCACTGACGCCTTAACCAGATGCATATCTTTTTAATATAGGACCGCAAGGTCCACCCCTGCACTCTTCCACCATAACACAGAGGGGTTACTGTATGATGATACTTGATGGCCTGGCATTAAAGGAACAATATCTGGGTGCACTGACACCCATTACCACCAGATCAAAAACTTTTCATTATAGAACCACATGGTCCACCCCTGCACTCTTCCTCAATACCACAGAGGGGTTACTGTATGATGATACTTGATGACCTGGCATTAAAGGCACAATATCTGGGTGCACTGACGCCCATTACCACCAGATCAAAAACTTTTCAATATAGGACCACATGGTCCACCCCTGCACTCTTCCACAATACCACAGAGGGGTTACTGTATGATGATACTTGATGGCCTGGCATTAAAGGCACAATATCTGGGTGCACTGACGCCCATTACCACCAGATCAAAAACTTTTCAATATAGGACCACATGGTCCACCCCTGCACTCTTCCACAATACTACAGAGGGGTTACTGTATGATGATACTTGATGGCCTGGCATTAAAGGCACAATATCTGGGTGCACTGACGCCCATTACCACCAGATCAAAAACTTTTCAATATAGGACCACATGGTCCACCCCTGCACTCTTCCACAATACCACAGAGGGGTTACTGTATGATGATACTTGATGGCCTGGCATTAAAGGCACAATATCTAGGTGCACTGACGCCCATTCCCAGATTCATATCTTTTTAATATAGGACCGCATGGTCCACCCCTGCACTCTTCCACAATACCACAGAGCGGTTACTGTATGATAGTACTTGCATGCCTGGCACTAAAGGCACAATATCTGGGTGCACTGCCATTGACGCCTGTATCAGATTCATATCCTCAGAGGGGTTACGGTGTGACGGCACTGTTGCCGACGCTAAAAGCCCAATTTTAAAGCACCTATTGATACTTTCATCCAAAGCCTGCATAAGTTTCACAATAATTTAGCCAAAAAAACACTAAACTTTTTCTGCGCGTCCTAAAATGTCTTTTCATACAGGCTGCCGCCCCAAGCAGTTGTTTATGGATAGATTAAAGGAAAAGCATTTACCGTCATATGAAACGTCATTTTTTTGTTTTTAAGTGTTTCTATACATCCTAGAAATCCGCCACTTCGCGGGCAGGTTATGGGGACCTCCTAGGCACGATATTTGAAGGAATTTTTCATTTTTATTTTTAACCCTTATTTCATGGAAAACTCACTGTCCTTTTATAAACGGTTTTTTTAAAACTTTTTGTCCTTGTTTCCTGTCTCCCAGGGCACTACCCGGAACCCCATACACCTTTTATGGCAAATATGTAGCATATATGCCCTCTTGGAGGGCACTCTAAAAAACTGAATTTTCAGCCCCATTGACTTGCATGGGGGTTCGGGTTCGGGTTCGGTCCCGAACAAATGGGAGGTTCGGGTTCGGGCTCGAACCGAACTCGGGGAGTGTTCGGCTCATCCCTACTACTGATTAATTTTTCTCCTCTTTCCTTCTACTCTTACTGTCTACCTGTTACTTACACTACTTCCCCACCTACATTCCCCATCCCCCTCTCACCCCCTTTTTTTTCTCTCTTCTTTTTTCTTTTGATACTTTTTCCTTTTATCATTTGCGAGTATTGCGACCCCCGCTCCTGTTGTTATCAAATATGAAGTTGTTATTATTCTGATTATTAGGGCACTATGTACTCTTTGCAGCATATGACTGATATTGTGAATATCCACCCTTTATTTACCGCATTAGCGGCATACTTACTGTACGTTGATATTATGTACTGTCGTTTATGCTTTTATTGAATATAAAAAATATATATTTTTTATATATAGACTATATCCAGAAAAACATCTGTCAAATTAAAATTTGGTTTTAAACCAATATTTTAAAATCATCTCTGTGGTTATATACTATATTGACTTACTGGTCCGAGTCTATGTTCGACTTTTTTGCCTTTCCTATTACCCCGGACCCACAAAGGCCCAGTTCCATCTTGTTCTTGATAGATTATAATACTCATAAGTACTGGGGTGCTATACCAAACTTTTTTCCTCACATTATACACCAGCCGTGAGCTAGCTTTTAATATACTTTTCTATGAAAAGTTAAGTTTTAATCACACCATATGGTCTGATTCACATCAATTTTGAATTTTTATTTGCCTCATTTTTTTTTTTATTTCTGACCAGATAAGTGACTCTGGCTCTACCTTAACAAACTCTATTTAAATCATCTTGACCTGGGTTTTTGTTTTTGCTGTTGTTGTTGTTGTTTTGTTATTGTTTAAAGGGTTACTCCCTATCATTTATTACCCAGGACTTTCCATACCACCTATTATTACTTATACCACGGAAACCTTCAGGTCTGTGACGATCAGCAGTAGCAAACACAGCAGCCCAAGATCGTGTCAACAGGATCTGGGACTATGCTATATCATTGCATTTCTGGACTCTAGAACTTGCCCCTAAAGTTTTAGTACCTTGGGAATGATGCCCGAGGTTCTAAGATGTTTTAAAATCAGCTGGGCATATATCTGACTGACATTTCTCCAGCTGATGCTCCAAGGAGCTCAGAAGTGTAGTAATTCCATTTGGCCAGTAGATGGCGACATCTGTCTGTCAAATAGCTTATTACAGTAAGAAATACATTGGGAATATTCCCACATAATTCTTACTGTGTAATTAGTGCAATGTGTACAATGCTTGTAAATTGAGTGAATTTTCTCTATTTTCAGTTTAACTGAATTTGATATTTTAATTGCTTTCTGGGACCTGCTTGCTCTGCACGTGTGGGGTTCATTTATGTTATTATATTATTTATTTCTCACAATATATCTTTTCAACTTGCCTTGTCTGCAAAATGATTCATCTCCAGTGTGTAATTTTTAAGTCCTTGGGCTGCCAGCTGGTTGTGTTTCTCCACCTTTTCCCAGGTGGCTTCCCATGCAGTTTTGC
Organism: Leptobrachium leishanense; assembly: GCA_009667805.1. Taxonomy (NCBI): domain Eukaryota; kingdom Metazoa; phylum Chordata; class Amphibia; order Anura; family Megophryidae; genus Leptobrachium; species Leptobrachium leishanense. The sequence continues at coordinate 53,977,902 of CM019065.1, read as the reverse complement.
GAAACGACTCCACAGTTTTTGTGGTATAGGATTTTCCTGTAATGCAATATATTGATGCTTGTAAGTTGAGTGATTAATTTGTGCCGGCTGGTTGGAGTAGAGGTAACGTCACTGCTCTATAACTGTGGAGACACAGGTTCAAATCCTGGCAAGAGCACCTCTCCAGTAAGTGTCCTTGGGCAAGACACCCAACGGTACATACTCGCCACCCAGGACATACTTGAAAACGAGAGAAATCTCAATGTATCCTTCCTGGTAAAATACTTTATAAATAAGAACACACAAACTGTTCACACAAAACATTGACAAAACAATAGAAATTTTCACTTTATATGCGTTAGTCGGGTGGACGTTCTCAAATGTTTGTGACTCTATGCTGATGTTGCTATAATCTTTAATGTTAACGGAAGAGAATTGTGGAAGACCATTTCACTTCCAATATTTTATATACTCAATTCTGTGTCAAAGGGATAATATAGGGTTAAAACAAGAGGGAATTGGAAACATTAACCCTTCCTGACCTCTTCCATACTTCTCCGTCCCCTTTTAATAGTTTCCTTTAAAAAACTCCCTTAACCCTTTCACTGCTGAGGCATTTCACCACTGTGTGCTGAGCTCATTTTTACCGCTTTCGCTCATCATGTTTAAACGCGATTTGAAGCCACATTTTATTAAATGACCCAGACATATTAGATATCGTTCTTTCCGGCAGACTCGGCAGATTCATAATATATCATTTTTATATGTATACGTCATGTCCTGCCTGTATATTATGACAAACAATGCAATAACAATTGAATTTTTAATCATCTGCAGTGTGTAAAGTGTTTTTTTTTCACATTTTAGCACATGAGCGTTTGCGTTTATATTTTCTATGGGGTGCGCTTGTACAAAAATTAGAAATGGGGACTTGTTACATTTTGTGGGGGGAATTACGTGATTCTTAGCAAACGCACCCCATAGAAAAAAATCATTAGTGCAGCATCATTGTTCACATTATAATTGAAATGTGAAAAATATTGCTGCATTAATAAAAACAACACACAAAAAAAACATGTTTTTATTTTTTTTAAAAATTTATTTATTATTATTATTATTATTATTTTTTACTTTGTACCTAGTCTGTTGGGTACCATTTGAAAGGCCATGCTCAGGCCTTTCAAATGACACCCTCTATGACCCCCTAGCTGCCACGGGTCTGGAGATATCGGGGTTCACAGGAACCCCCTATCTCCACCAGGGGATTTCCTTGGGAAATCCCCGGGCAGCTAAGGGTTCCCTGGCTATCTGACATCAGCACGCTATGCGTGATGACATCGGGCAGCATGGGAGGACCCGGGGTTGGAGCCACCATCCAAGATGGCGGCCCCCGCCAGAGCTAGGCCGCACTTCGGTGTCTCAAGGTGCTGAAGTGCGACCCGGCGCTTGAGGGGTTAAAGCCAGGCACCGCTTAAAAGGGGAGACTTTCCCCTTTTAAGCGGTGCCTGGCTTTTGGTGCTGCTCCTTCCAGATCGGGAGGGAGAGGGATCCCCCCCTCCCTTCCAGGCTATCTCCCGGCATTGCCGGGGGGTCGCCTGGAAATGAAGTCATCGCGCCATGTGCGATGACGTCATTTACGTCGGGAGGAGCTTGACTTCAGCATCTGACGACGCTGAAGTCAGAACGCCGCGGAACCCCGGACAGAGAGGTGAGTATCTCCGCCGGGGGTCCCGCACAGCTGATGACGTGTGGGGCACGTCCTCAGCATGTAACGTGCATCAGTGAGGACGTGTCCCACACGTCGTCAGCAGTGAAGGGGTTAAACCCAGTGCTGGTCTCCCTGTGATCTCTCTAGTATATGACACACTTCCAGCTCAGTTTGTGTCACATGACTGCAGGGGGGCTGCTCCAGCCAATCCAGTGGCTCTCAGTGCAGGAAGGCCTTGATACCATTGAACGAGGCCAATTACCTGGCCGGATTGACCCAAACCCTGCCCAGATCAGCACAAACCACACCCGAACCTTATAAGTATGTCACCTGTCTTTTGCATTCTGGTAGTACTCCTGCTCTCACCATGCTCCCCTCTGCCCCATTCCTCTTACCTTCCATTGTATCTCTTCTCATCTATTATTGTTCCTCTGCCTTATTCTACTCATTTCCATCCTTCCGCTGCCCCATTTTTCTCACCATCCATTGCAGCTCTGCTCAACTATCCTCACCTCTCATTGTTCTCCAACCCTGGTCTTCTCATTTTCCATTGTGTCCTTGTCCCATTTTTCTCACCTCTCATTGTTCCCTTCTCCATTCTTCCCACCTCATTGTGACCTATTGTTCTCACACTAACTCCTCCACTGTGCCACTTACTCACCTACCTTTATCTCATTGTGCACTCTTTACAGGGCTTGAGTCTGGAGCTGTGGCTCTCATAGCTAATTTTTTCATGAGGGCCTGAGACACAGCTTCTGCAACATTTATCCAGTGTTTAGGCTAGGGTTAAACGAAAGCATTTTTACACGCGAACGTAAAAAAGTGCGTCCGAACGCATTGACGTATTTTTTCATGGAATTCGCGAAAACGGTCATACGATGCGCATTTTCGTGCGTGATTTTTTACGGATCTAAACCAGGAAACTTTGGGTGTCTGGTCGTTATGTTGGCCGGACACGAGCAGGGTCTGACGTCTCCAAATCACACACACACACCGCTAGCGGACGCAGCGCACTCTGTACGTCAGTACTAGCGGTTCTGCGTTCTCGAAAAAATGCGTTCATTTTCCACTTGCGTTGTGCGGCCGGACTTTCGTGCGACCGTACTTCGTATATTGCCCGTCATTGCCCGTCATTTGCTGCTAGTGCGGCCGTAATTAAGTGCGCCAGAACGCACGTTAAAAGTGCACTGGTCTGACCCCAGCCTTAGGTAAAATTCTGAGTTTTTGATTATTTATTTAGTAAATATATTGAGATGAGAAAATACCGTATTTGGATTTCCACATTGTCCATTCTTGCTCCAGAAACTGTGAGGCTGAAGCACAGATGAAAATTGCAGAGAAGACAGCTAGGCGTTTGTCAAAATGCATCCTAAAGGAAACCAAGGAAAAGCCATAAACATCCATGGGATTTACTCACAAAAATTCAACTTCAATTGTTTTTCTTGGGCCAAAATGGCCTGACAATGTTAATCCTGACTTCTTTCAATGCCAAAACCACATAGACACCTGTGTTTAATACCTGAGATGAGCATCAAAAACAAACATTTCGGGTGTTTTTAACCCTTTCACTGCTGAGTGCTGAGCCATTTCACCACTGTGCGCTGAGCTTATTTTTACCGCTTTTGCTCATGTTTAAATGCGATTTGAAGCCATGGGAAATGTTTGACCAACAATGAGTGGGAAATGTTTGAGCAACAAGGAGTGGGAAATGTTTGACCTACAAGGAGTGGGAAATGTTTGAGCAACAAGGAGTGGGAAATGTTTATCAATCCCATAGGCTTCAATGTTAAAAATATTCCCGTTTTAATTCAATATCTAATAAACCGTTTGTTATTATATTCTGCAGTAAAGAGACTCATTATTTTTAGATTTTTTAGGATCTTTTAAGCATTTTTTTGAATTTTTTTTCATCGAACTTTCCACTAACGTCCCGAAAAGATCGAAGTTCACGAACTTTCGAACAGCCGATGTTCGAATTGAACTTCAAACCCATTCGAACCGGCAGCCCATCCCTAGTGTTGAACCCTTCATTAGTGTAATGTGGTTTCTCCATATTTCCTTCATCTAAGGACCCAGGGTATTGGTGGTGAGACGATGCAGCATGTTTGTGAACATTAACATATTTTAGTGGGACTTTATTTGTTCCCCCCTCCACAACTATTCTTTTAATGCCGGTTGCAATGTCTGATAATGAGGAATAGCTTCCAGAGCGAACTTCTGCAACAACGTTTGATAAAAGCAACATTTGTCTTATTAGGGTGTTGGGATCTTTCAGTGTAGAAAAAAGGTAACACCACCAAGCTGCAATTTTTATAACGAACTTGCTCACTATTTAATGCGATATATATAACATATACAGGGGATGCTACTTAAATGTAGCTTTAAAGATGTAACATCTGATAAGTTTACAACAGCTCCGGATAAGTTAGAACCAACTTTGGAATAAGGCCCCTAGTCTGTTCTCTAATTATATCCAGGCTGGACGACTGCAGTTGCCTCTTTGGGCCTTTTTCTGATGGAGCCATTCCTAGCAATTTGCAAATGGATAAATTGTGCACTAGCTGTTATTCATTAGAGATTTGCTATTCTATGTTGACTAAGCAGCTCGAGTCATAATAATTTGGAGATGTTATTGATACTGGCAGCACCTGCTTAGTTACATAGTTACATAGTTATATAGGCTGAAAAAAGACATGCGTCCATCGGGTTCTGCCTCTCCCACATAACCTACTGCTGTTGATCCAAAAGAAGGCAAAAAACCCAGTCTGAATGCTTGCCAATATGCAACATACTGGGAAAAAATTCCTTCTTGACCCCAGAATGGCAGTCAGATTTCTCCTTGGATCAAGAAGCTTTTACCCACATATTAAATATTATAACCCTTAATATTCTGTGTCTGCAGGAAGTCATCCAGTCGTTTTTTAAAAGTCTGTACAGACTCTGACCCAACCACCTCAACAGGCAGAGAATTCCACAGCTTTATTGTTCTCACCGTAAAATAACCCTTCCTATGCTTTAAGCTAAATTTTCTTTCTTCCAGTCTAAATGGATGACCCCTTGTCCTATGTATAGTCCTGTTAATGAATAGGTTATCAGACAATGGTTGATAATGGCCCCGTATATATTTATATAAGGTTATCAGATCCCCTCTAAGGCGCCTTTTCTCTAAACTAAACAGGTTTAAGCTTGTTAGTCTTTCCTCATAACTTAACCCTTCCATCCCCCTTATTAATTTAGTTGCCCGTCTCTGCACTTTTTCTAGCGATATAATATCTTTTTTTAAGACAGGTGCCCAAAATTGCACGGCATATTCAAGGTGCGGCCTGACCATTGATTTATACAGAGGCAAAATTATGTTTTCATCCCGTGAGTGAACTCCCCTTTTAATGCATGCCAGTACTTTGCTGGCCTTGGCGGCTGCTGTTTGACATTGCACATTGTTACTTAGTTTGAAGTCTATGATTATTCCCAAATCCTTCTCCTGCTTGGATTTCCCTAACTCCGTACCATTTAGGGTATACATTGCTTGTGTGTTCTTCACTCCAAAGTGCATAACTTTACATTTATCTAGATTAAATTTCATCTGCCATTTAAGTGCCCAGTCCCCCAATCTATCTAAATCCCTCTGCAGCGAAGTAACATCCTGCTCACATTGTATTACTTTTCCTAGCTTTGTGTCATCTGCAAACACTGATACATGACTTTCAATGCCTATCTCAAGGTCATTTATAAATAAATTGAATAGTATTGGTCCTATAACAGACCCCTGAGGGACACCACTTACCACTGGTGTCCATCTTGAAAATGTACCATTTATGACCACTCTCTGTACCCTATCTTTTAGCCAGTTTTCTATCCAAGAACAAGTATTTTCATCTAGACCATTTTTTCTTAATTTAAATAGTAACCTTTTGTGTGGAACTGTGTCGAAAGCTTTGGCAAAATCTAAGTAAATCACATCCACTGCGACCCCCTGATCTATACTTCTACTTACTTCCTCATAGAACGTAATTAGGTTAGTCTGACATGATCTGTGTTTCATGAAACCATGCTGATTTTTGCCAATTACATTATACCTCCCAATAAATTCCTGAATACTATCCCTTAGTAACCCCTCAAATACTTTCCCAGCCACAGATGTTAAGCTCACAGGTCTATAATTCCCAGGCACAAATTTTAAACCTTTCTTAAATATAGGGACCACGTCAGCTTTTCTCCAATCCTCTGGTACTATTCCTGAAAGAAAAGAATCTTGAAAGATTAAGAACAAAGGTTTACATATTTCAACACATAGCTCTCTTAGTACTCGCGGGTGAATTCCATCTGGCCCTGGGGCTTTATTAACATTCACATTGTTTAATTTGTGTAAAACCTTGTCCTGAGTCAACCAGTCACTTTGTATTAGTAAGTTTTTATTAATGAATTTCATGTCTCCTGTTATAGGTTTCTCTTTGATAAATACTGAAGAAAAATAATCATTTAAAATTTCTGCCTTATCCTGATCTTCAGTTAACAATAACCCTGACTCAGATTTTAGTGAACCTACATTTTCACTCTTAGGTTTTTTGGAATTTATGTACCTAAAGAATCTTTTAGGGTTGGTCTTGCTCTCTTTGGCTATTTCTTTTTCATTTTCTAGTTTAGCCCATCTAATCGCATTTTTACATGCTTTATTGGCTGCCCTATATGCTTTATAGGATGCCTCAGATTTATCAAATTTAAAAGCTTTAAATGCCTTCTTTTTATTTTTCATTTCCTTAGTTACCTTCCTACTAAGCCACATTGGTTTCAGTCTGTTTCTTTTATATTTATTAACCAGTGGAATATATTGTGACGTGTACTTTTCTAGTGTTAGTTTAAAGATATTCCACTTATCCTTAGTGATCGGCTTCTAGAGTCCATAGAGAGAGCAGCCATCCTGTACGAGCTCAGGAATGTGGGGTTGCAATAGAACCATGGAAGAACACTGGGAACTGTTTGTTCGCAGTGTTTAGTTGCAGAGGGCCGGGAGAGGTGGCGATCATAGGTAATTTTTGGATGTTTTGGTGAACTTATCTTTAAGTGTTCAGTAATATTGCAGAATCAATTAACACCAGGTTGTGAGAATCAGTATACTTTGCAGAAAACGTTATTGAGCTAAGACGAATAAGCTATGATGGAATAGCTTACTCCTCTGTGGCTACCCACAAATTAACGGCAATGTCGGCAGCCGCAACATCGGAGCCACGAGCAAAACTGGAGGCTCAATTGGATTGGCTAATGGTGTGGTTTCAGTGACAAACATTTATGGCTCAAGCTGGGCTGATTTGGACTAGGCTCCGTAATCGACGTTGTCCTCAATCTACTGTCCCATCTCCAACCCATACTAAATGACTCAGCATGACTAATCCTCCTCAGCTGTTGATCACACTTCAATTTTTTTCCAAAACAGACATTGTACCCACAGTTACAAACTTCAATTTGGGTATCGTTTCCTTAATGTCAGGCTATGGATATAATGACTTTTAGTTGTTATTTTTTGGTAGTAGAATAGTTTCAGTTGAAACTTGAAAGAGCTGACTGTGCTATCCTGAAGAAGATACACATACAGGGTTATTCAGAGAGAGGTGAAAACCAGGAGTATGACTGTAGAAGTGAAAATTCTAAGTCAAAATAGCCAAACCAGAACAATTCTCCCATTTATCTCACTTTCCAAATCTGCTTTTTTGACCTAAAATTTTCACTCCTCCAGTCATTCTCCTGGTTTTCACCTCTCTCTGAATAACCCTGACTGTGTTAACATACTACTGCTATACAAGTAATGTAAAGAGTCGTGGTTAACTCACCTGACGTGCTCCAAAGTCAGAAGTAAAAAACCCTTGCAATCATCTGTCTTTTTATACGAATCTCTCTACCAGTGGCACATAATTATTTTTTTTTTTTCTTTGCAAATTCATTATAATGATCAGATAACTGAGATCAGTTGAACTTATCACACTCCTGTGAAGATGCACGAGTGATTACGTGTAACGGTGAAATTAAATGAACCGCAAAGGAAATAAATATCATTTAATGATGACATGATAATAAGGAATCCTAAAAATATATGTAAATATTTGAAATAATTAATAATGAAAATATGGGAGCAAAAATAAACAATCTCAAAAATTTTCTATGAACTGGAACACAAGAGTTCAGAATTTGAACAGAAAATACTCCACAACTTTCCATTAACTCTAGTCATTTCTCTCCCCTCCTGGCAATTGTGGAAATTGTGGAAACACAGGGGGTTATTCAGAGAGCAAATGTCATTGACATTTCGGTGTTCTCTTGTTTCCTGCACTTCGGGGAATATAAAAAACGGGAAAAAATTTGCCGAAAAAATCCTGAAAAATGCCTAGAAGATCCGAAAAAAATCTATAAATAAAGAGACATTTTGCTGCAGAATAAAATAATAAACGGTTTATTAGATATTGACTTATTTTATTAAAATTTTAATATAGAAACATAGAAACATAGAAAATGTCAGCAGATAAGAACCTTTCGGTCCATCTAGTCTGCCCGGGTGCCGGACAAAATCCCTACAGCCAACATCCCAACGGCCAACTTCCAGACAGAACAAGTGCTGGACATACCAAGTTCCCTACACAGTCAATTTCCAGACATCCATAATCCCAGTGGCTAACCCTAATACGAACACCCTAACACTAGGTTTAAAGGGGATAGGGCTCGGTTTAGGGGGGTTAGGGTTAGGGCTAGGTTTAGGGGGATAGGGCTAGGTTTAGGGGTTAGGGTTAGCGCTAGGTTTTGGGTGGTTAGGGTTATGCCTAGGTTTAGGGGGTTAGGACTAGATTTAGGGGGGTTAGGGTTAGGGCTAGATTTAGGGGGGTTAGGGCTAGGTTTGGGGGGTTAGGGTTAGGGCTAGGTTTAGGGGTTAGGTTTAGGAGTTAGGGCTAGGTTTAGTGGTTAAGGTTAGGGCTAGGTTTAGGGGGTTAGGGTTAGGGCTAGGTTTAGGTGGTTAGGGTTAGGGCTAGGTTTAGGGGGGTTAGGGTTAGGTTTAGGGGGTTAGTGAGTAGCGTTAGTATTAGCCGTTGGGATTTTGGATGTCTGGAAGTTGCCCGTCAGGGAGTTGTCTGTGTAAGGAAGTTGGCCATCGGGATTTTGGCATTAGGGAACCTGGTTGTAGGGATTTTGACCCAAATCCAGTCTGCCCAATTACATGGATACTTTACCTGGATTTATCTTTTGTTTAGAATATCCTTATGCCTATCCCATGTCTGCTTTAATTGGCCTCTACCACTTCTACTGGAAGGCTCTTCCATGTATCCACCACCCTCTCAGTAAAAATAATGCTTCCTGATGTTACTTTTAAACCTTTGCCCTTCTAATCTAAGACTATGTCCTCTTGTTTTGCTACTATGTTTCCTTTTAAATGTACTCCCTTCCTCTACCTTGTGGATTCCCTTTATGTATTTAAATGTTTCTATCATATCTCCTCTGTCTCATCTTTTTTCCAAGCTATACATGTTAAGATCATTAAGCCTTTCCTGGTAACTTTTCTCCTTCAAGCCGTACACCATTTTAGTAGCCCTTCTCTGAACTCTCTCTAAGGTGTCTATATCCTTCTGGAGATACGGTCTCCAGTACTGCACACAGTACTCCAAGAGAGGTCTCACCAGAATTATTTTAATATATTTTTATATTTTATTTCTATAATATAAAATTATTTTAATTAAATCAACTGCATGTTGATATAACATTAGTTTAATAAATAATAAGTTAAATATAATTGCTTTTGCGTTTCTTTGCTATGGAGCTCTGTGATATGCTTATGCACACACCGCACATTACTGTGAGTTTTATTGCTTTGGAGTACTATAATGTGCAGCGTATACATAGTATCAGATCATTAATGTAGCTGAAAAGTGATCGGCAGTGTCTCACTTGTGCCACAAGGACCTTCTCTGTTGCAGCGCAACCTTAGCTGCAATAAGTGGGTGATGGCTGCGGCAGCAGAGCGGTGGCCGATCTGTATGTCTGGAGGGGGCACAATGGACAACCCAATGTTGTGCCCGAGTGGATTTTCTTAACTGAGTAAAATCATTATATTGAAAATTGTGTGAATAAATTAATTCTTTAATACAACAGTGTACATGTCGTTTATGCACATTTTTTGGGGGGTTTGACCTTCTGTGGGCATGGCACAAGGGCCCCCACGATCTCCTATTGCCTGGGGGCCCCATTAGTTGTTAGTCCACCCCTCTGTGTCTACTTTCCGCCCATTTGCCCACAGTGTACATGATGGAATTGCAGTAGTAGCAAAGACAGTGCAGTGTCTTCTTCAGGAGACAAGAAGAAATGTTATGGGGTTGGATGAATTCATGCCCCATTTTCATATCCCTGTGCCCCTACCACATGGGACTCAAACTATGTAATCTTACCCTCTGTATCTCTCCCCAATCCTTCCCCGTACCTCTCTCCTTTCTATTCTTAAAAATTTGACAAACGGTTCACAGAACTAATCTCTTCATAAATGCTTCATAAATATTGTATTGTCCTGTAAACGCAATTAAAAATAAAAATGTATTCAATTGATGAGAAATATAAAAATAATGCATCAAATGCATTTTGAAAATGGCTCAATTCATTAACTCTTTCGCTGCTGAGGCATTGTGTGCTGAGGTCATCTTTACCGGTTTCGCTCATCATGTTTAACCGCGTTTTGAAGCCTTATCTTAATATATGACCCAGACATATTATATATCGTTCTTTCCAGCAGACTCGGCAGATTCATAATACATCATTATTATATGTATACGTCATGTCCTGTCTGTATATTATAACAAAAAATGCAATAAAATTAGAATTTTCAATAATTTACAATGTGTAAAGGTTTTTTTTCACATTTTAACATGCGAGCATTTGCGGTTAAATTTTGTATGGGGTGCGCTTGTTAAAAAAATTAGAAATGGGGACTCGTTACATTTTTTTTGGGGGAAACTTTCGCTATTTTTAACAAACGCACCGCATACAAAAATTGTTAGTGCAGCATCATTGTTCACATTATAATTAAAATGGGAACAATATTGCTGCATTATCAAATAAAAAAAAAAAACTTGTTTATTTTTTTATAATTTTTTTAAAATTTATTTTATTTTTATTTTTTTATTTTTTACTTTTACATGGTCATGTTTGGTATCTTTGGAAAGGCCATGCTCAAACATTAACCCCTAGCTGCCACTGATCAGAAGAAAGGGGGTTCATTGGAACTCCCTATCTCCACCATTGGTGGCAGTTAGGGGTTAACTCTAGGACTGGCGTCATTGTGCTATGCACGATGACGCCAGTCATCAGGGGGCATTCCCGGAAGCTTGGCCGACATCTAAGATGTCAGCCAGCTCCAGGAGAGGATCACGATTCGGCGCTTTTCGGCTCCGAATCGTGATCCGGCACCAAGGGGTTAAAGGCAGGCATGGTTTGGAAGGGCAGGCTGTGCCCTTCCAAACTGTGCCTGCCTTAACCCTGTGGCCCCCGACGATCGGGTGGGAGAGAGGCCCGAAGGACCTCCCCCCTCCCTTTCAGGCATCTCCGCACCCGCGGGGGGGCGCCTGAAATAGATGTCATCGTGCAGCCTCCCGGCGTCCCGGAGTGTCGGGCTGACATGCTAGATGTCAGTCCGCACCGGGGGGGGCCAGCAATCAGCCGGAATCCCGGCTGATTGCTGCCTCCTGTGCTAGGACACGCTGAGCGCGTCCCTAGCACAGGAGGTGCACTTGGCAGGATGCGCTGAGCGCATCCTTAGCAGCCAAGTGGTTAAGCATCTCCACCATTGGTGCAGTTAGGGGTTAACTCTAGGACTGGCATCATTGTGCTATGCACGATGACGCCAGTCATCAGGGGGCATTCCGGAAGCTTGGCCGACATCTAAGATGTCAGCCAGCTCCAGGAGAGGATCACGATTCGGCGCTTTTCAGCACCGAATCGTGATCCGGCACCAAGGGGTTAAAGGCAGGCATGGTTTGGAAGGGCAGGCTGTGCCCTTCCAAACTGTGCCTGCCTTAACCCTGTGGCCCCCGACGATCGGGTGGGAGAGAGGCCCGAAGGACCTCCCCCCTCCCTTTCAGGCATCTCCGCACCCGCGGGGGGGCGCCTGAAATAGATGTCATCGTGCAGCCTCCCGGCGTCCCGGAGTGTCGGGCTGACATGCTAGATGTCAGTCCGCACCGGGGGGGGCCAGCAATCAGCCGGAATCCCGGCTGATTGCTGCCTCCTGTGCTAGGACACGCTGAGCGCGTCCCTAGCACAGGAGGTGCACTTGGCAGGATGCGCTGAGCGCATCCTTAGCAGCCAAGTGGTTAAGCATCTCCACCATTGGTGGCAGTTAGGGGTTAACTCTAGGACTGGCATCATTGTGCTATGCACGATGACGCCAGTCATCAGGGGGCATTCCCGGAAGCTTGGCCGACATCTAAGATGTCAGCCAGCTCCAGGAGAGGATCACGATTCGGCGCTTTTCAGCACCGAATCGTGATCCGGCACCAAGGGGTTAAAGGCAGGCATGGTTTGGAAGGGCAGGCTGTGCCCTTCCAAACTGTGCCTGCCTTAACCCTGTGGCCCCCGACGATCGGGTGGGAGAGAGGCCCGAAGGACCTCCCCCCTCCCTTTCAGGCATCTCCGCACCCGCGGGGGGGCGCCTGAAATAGATGTCATCGTGCCGCCTCCCGGCGTCTCGGAGTGTCGGGCTGACATGCTAGATGTCAGTCCGCACCGGGGGGGCCAGCAATCAGCCGGAATCCCGGCTGATTACTGCCTCCTGTGCTAGGACACGCTGAGCGCGTCCGTAGCACAGGAGGTGCACTTGGCAGGACGCGCTGAGCGCATCCTTAGCAGCCAAGTGGTTAAGCATCATCACTTGTGTGTTCCTCTTGGTCTGAGAGGATCAGAGCAGTGTCATGTGTAGCGCAGGTTTAATTCTGCTGCTGTAATTACTCGTTTCTGGCCACCAGGGGGAGACGAGCGCAATGTAACCAATGCTGGACACTTTTGGACTGTGTTTTCCAGCATGCTTTGGGGCAGAGACAGGAAGTGGGTGGGGAGAACAGAGAGACATCCGCAACCTCATGCGGAGGAGAGCCAGTGCGCGCCAAGGTGTGAACAGAGCAAGACACACGTGAGACAAGGAGCGATTGTGACCAGGCCGGAGTGCAGGTGCTCCCTTGCGGACGCTGGAGATCGGTTTCAGTGACTTTCTAGAGACCTAGTAATCCACCGCTGAGAGGTTTACACAGATACAGAGCTGCAGATTGGACCCCGAGTTAGGAGACCACGATGATCTAATGGGAGTGCAGCCGGTGAACTGAGCATCTTGTGGCAAAGACGGACAAGCAAGACAAGCGGATCCGGTGGCTCAGAGTCCCAGCCAAATCAAGCGGAGAGACGTCCTGGGTCGAGCAGGGTGCAGAGTCTCTGGCGGATGTGTGAGAGGCCTTCCAGGCCACAGTACAGTAATAAAAGCACGCTGCAGTTTGTCTACATCTACAGGGCCCCAGCGTGACTAGTCGAAGACACATTGAATTCATTCACTGGCCAGTTGAATCTAGTACCCGGGTACCAACACACGCATACACGCACACCTTCTTGGGACACAACCTGTATGGGACTTACTCTCCGGCAACGAAGGGGTTAAAATTTCCTTTTTTACCGCTGCGTTTCTCGCATTACGAATTCCTGTAAATATATATATATACTTGTAAGGACAGAGGCTTTGACCCCTGTATGGTGTTGGGTGTATGGAACCCAATGGCAAGCCGAAGGAGGAGACCAGAAGGAATATGATTGATTAAGCTTTACTGAAGACAACAAAATATAAGTCCAGAATAAAGTAATGTAATGTTTCTTTTGACAGAAATAAAAGTCCAGAACGGAGAGTTGTAAGGATAATTAAATACGGTTGCAATCTTGGAAATAGTCCAGGGGTAGAGGTATGCCGGGAGGTGGAACTGGCACTGCGATGGCAATCCTGAATATGGAAGCGGAATGGAGCTGTACCGTGATGGTAGGAACCGAAGCGGAGCTGTATCGTGGCAACAGAAGCAGAGCTGTATCGTGGCCGCAGGAATAGAAGCGGAGCTGTATCGTGGCAACAGGAACCGGAGCGGAGTTGTACCGTGGTAACAGGAACAGGAGCGGAGCGGTATCGTGGCAACAGAAGCGGAGCTGTACTGTGGCAACAGGAACCGGAGTGGAGCTGTACCGTGGCAACAGGAACCGGAGCGGAGCTGTACCGTGGCAACAGGAACCGGAGCGGAGCTGTACTGTGGCAGCGGGAACCGGAGTGGAGCTGTACCGTGGCAACAGGAACCAGAGCGGAGCTGTACTGTGGCAGCGGGAACCGGAGTGAAGCTGTACCGTGGCAACAGGAACCGGAGCGGAGCTGTACCGTGGCAACAGGAACCGGAGCGGAGCTGTACCGTGGCAACAGGAACCAGAGCGGAGCTGTACTGTGGCAGCGGGAACCGGAGTGGAGCTGTACCGTGGCAACAGGAACCAGAGCGAAGCTGTATCGGCAGCAGGAACGGAAGTCAGAATCCTTTTAGAGGAACACGAAGGGGAACCACTGGGTAACGTGGTGTAACCACAGTATTACCTGGTTAGTGAACTGGAGAAGGCGGCAGGTTTAAATAGGGTTCAGGGAATCATACGAACACCGCTCACCTGGGACTCGCAGGTGTAATAGGGATACCTGAGTGCTAGGTAGATTAATTGGTGGTATACGAGGATCTCCAGTGCAGGTGGGGTGCAGTACCTTACACCATGCGTGGTGAAGCAACGAAGGTATTGTTCCAGCGTCTGATTTGTCCGCTCAGTCTGGCCGTTACTCTGTGGATGAAAGGCTGAAGAAAGACACCTGGCAATTTTTAAGCTACGACACATTTGGGACCAAAAACGGGAAGTAAACTGAGATCCTCTGTCTGTGACAATGGAACGAGGAGTACCATGGAGGCGGAATATCTCCTTGATGAACAAGGTGGCTGTTTCAGCTGCTGTGGGTAGGCCTACTGCTGGTATGAAATGGGCCATCTTGGTACAGCGGTCTACCACTACCAGGATGGTGGTGTAGCGATGCGAAGGGGGAAGATCTACTATAAAGTCCATCGAAATATCTTTCCATGGATGCAGCGGTGGAACCAGGGGTTGGAGAAGACCAGCAGGACGGGTACGGGGTTGCTTGTTGCGTGCACAAACAGAACAAGAGGTTACAAAGGCGATGATGTCCTTCTTCACGGATGGCCACCAGAAGTGTCGATGTACGGTATCTATGGTTTTCTTGATGCCACCATGTCCAGCAGCCGGGAGGTCGTGGGAGTGTTGTAATACCTGTAAACGAAACTCTGGAGGAACATATATTTGTTCATCATGATAGAAAAGTCCATCGTTGGGTATGAGCCCCTGAACGTCAGTCGGTGGTTGAAGACTATATTTCTTTATATTTTCTATTAAGGATCCTTGTGAGGCACAGAAGAATTCGTCAGGTAGGATGGAGTCGGGTTGAGTGGTGGAAGGAAAGGCGTCTGAATCGTACCGACGGGAAAGCGCATCTGCCTTACCATTTCTTACTCCAGGTCTGTAGGTAATTTGCAACAGGAAGCGGGCGAAGAATAACGCCCATCTGGCTTGTCGAGGTCGCAATCTTTTGGCGGTGCGGAGATATTCCAAATTGCGGTGGTCCGTGTAGACGACCACGGGATGTTTTGCCCCTTCGAGAAGATGTCTCCATTCCTCGAGGGCACTCTTGATCGCCAGGAGCTCTTTCTCACCTATACTGTAATTCTTTTCAGCTGGGGAAAGACGTCTGGAATAAAAGGCCACGGGATGCATAAGGTTCTTTACTCCCGATTTCTGGGAGAGAATTGCTCCTAGGGCGATATCGGAGGCGTCTGTCTCCAGAGAATATGATAAGTCGATGTCTGGTTGTTTCAGGATGGGGGCTTGGGTGAAGCTTTCTTTCAGCTTGTCGAAGGCTTGCTGAGCTTCTTCAGTCCAACAGAATTTTACATCTTTTTTTGGTCAGGGAAGTGATGGGTGCGGTGAGATGAGAGAAGGACCGAATGAAGCGACGATAAAAGTTGGCGAATCCCATGAATTGTTGAACCATCTTTTTATCTCTGGGTGTCGGCCAGTCTAGGATCGCCTTAATCTTGGCTTTGTCCATTTCAACATGTCCTGGTGATAGGACATATCCCAGGAATTCTATAGAGGATTTTTCAAAAGTGCTTTTCTCGATTTTGCCATATAGCTTATGTTGACGAAGACGAGATAACACAAGACGGACGTGCTGTTCATGTTCTTGGATGGTTCGAGAGTATACCAAGAGATCGTCGAGGTAGACCACAAGGAAGGTATCCAGAACGTCACGGAAGATGTCGTTGAGAAAATGCTGGAAGGTGGCTGGAGCATTGCATAACCCAAATGGCATGACGAGATACTCGAAGTGACCGTATCGGGATCGAAAGGCGGTCTTCCACTCGTCTCCTTTTCTCATGCGGACCAAATTATACGCTCCACGAAGATCAATCTTAGTAAAAATACACGCATCCTTCACCCTATCGAGTAGTTCAGGAATCAATGGGAGCGGGTAGCGATTCCGTACTGTAATCGCGTTTAATGCTCTATAGTCAACGCAAGGGCGGAGACCGCCGTCTCTTTTCCCAACGAAGAAGATACCCGCTCCAGCAGGAGATGTTAACTTAACTTGACCAGCAGAGGGCGCCAGAGTACCTAGGTCTTCATGCTCTGGGATGGACGATCGCGCATGCGCGCTTGTCTCCTGTTCAGTTGGATCCCGGAGACGGCGTGGGACACATCCTGGCTCTCCTCCCTCGAGCTGAAGATCGGAATCAGGGAGCGACGCGCCACGAGGGACCTCAGGTGAGTCTGCCAGGCATCCCAATATGGCGGCCGCGGTCCGACCGCGGCGTGGGGCATTACAATACTGTGCTTGCTTTATATATGCCAGTTTATTTGAGACCAGTAAACTATATAACGTATAAAATCCACAACAGTGCTGGTGTATATTTATTCCCTAGTGCGGGGAGACTGACCCGAGGTTAAATTCAGCGGCTCCTCCGGGAGTGAGCGCTACACGTGGGGGCTCGTTTTCAGGATCCAGTCTCTGGAAAAAACACATTTAAAGGGTTAAATATGGATCCAGACACTGCTGCCAAATGGTGTGAGGAGCAAAGTAGTCAGATAGAATTATGCATAGTCATGGATATTCCTGCAGACACTTGGGCCGAAGATCAGATTCGCCGGGCCGTGGCCAAGCTGACACCAGATCATCAGGGGTTAATCCTGGACATTAAAGCGAACCCAGATACCTCTCACACGTATGTTCTTTTTGAATGGATAAAGGGTGTTCCAGTGTGTCTTCAGGGCGCGAGCGTGAAGCTGACCGATGAGGTGGAAGTTCAACTGATTCAGCCAAGTGTGCCACGTGGCGATCCCGTAAGTGTTTCTGCGCCCAGTCCGCTGGCCATGATCGGGCCTGAATTTATAGTGGCTATTGGAGATTTGCTGGCTAAATGTCAAAAAACAAGCCCTCCGCACACTAACTTTGGTTATCGACGGTTGAGAAATTTTACAGGAAACGTACCAACTCCGGCGGGAGAAGAAACCTTCGAAGAATGGGTAGAACAGGCGATGCAGGCTCTAGATGAGTGGGACGTCCCCGAAGCGCAGAAGAAGCAAAGAATTACTGAGAGCTTAAAGGGACCTGCATCAGAGGCTGTAAGAAACCTAAAATTGAGTAAACAAGACTGCACCACTTTAGATTACCTTAATCATACTACAGGAAGTTTTTGGGCGAACAGAAAAGGCTGCGGAGCTCGTGTACCAGTATGAACATACTTACCAGCGGAAAGGTGAGTAGATGACTGAATATATGAGGCGCCTAGATAAGATTCTGCACCAGATACGTCTTAAGAAAGGGGCCGAGCCGGCCGAAATAGATAAGATCCGAATACAGCAGATCCTGAGGGGCGCTCAACCTCTGGATCCTGTGATGCTACAGCTGAGAACCGAGAATTGAAATACCTGGAACTGATCCGAGCTGTCAGAGAGGAAGAGGCTCTACTCGAAGAGAAATCCTTTAGGAGAGGAGAAAGAGCCTACGCGCAACCTGTGAGGCATAACGAATGTTTGCAAGCGGAAGATGATTCGTTAGACACCTATGGATCCGAAGTGGATGAACAGGAGCATCTGAATGTTCCTAAATCCACAGAGAATGCTGCAAGAGAGCAAATTATTCCTACATACAGTGAAATCCACAAAACTGTTAAGAAAATGCAAGACGCTCAAGCTGAATTGCAGCAGGCACACACGGACCTGTGCCGGGTGCTTTTGAAGGTGGCAGAGACACAGACCGATATGCACAAGTTCCTTACTGATATGCGGACAACTGGAGTTGCTGTGGCGTCTGGCCAGGGTCCTTCAACTGAATCACCACAAGCGAGTGCGTCTCCGTCTTCAAATAAGAGATGTTTCAGTTGTGGGGAAATGGGTCATTTCCGAGCGCAGTGCAAAAGCCGAAAGCCTGAAAGAAACAGGGTAGAAGAGTTTTTAAAAGCCTTGGAAGGGCTGCTATCTACCTCACAGGCGAGAAACGCCAGAGGGCCCAAGTGAAGTAGCAAACTGGGAGCCCAATGGTTAAAGACTGCTCCAGAAATCAACTCAGGACTGAAAGGTCGAGAAGGCCCAGAGTTTCGCCCACTGCTGAGCCTACCAGGACTGAAAGAGTTACTCCCTTAGCATCCGGTCCTACATCATGGGGAAGCAATGCACACCCAAAACCTACAAGGGTCGAGAAGAAGGCCGGGGTACAGCAAACGGGGTCTAAACTTCATGCTACTACTACAAAGTTTCCCGACCAGCTGATAGGTCCTTCTCCCATCGTTCCAATCCAAGTAGAGGGAGTCTATACCAAAGTTCTGTTGGACTCAGGGGCTCAAGTGACATTGATCTACCTAGACTTCTATGAGAAGCACTTGGAACACATACCTCTACAGGAGCTAAAGGAACTTGAAATCTGGGGTATTGGGACTGAGAAACTTCCCTATGACAGATATCTACAGGTGAAGCTAGAGATCGGATCAGAAGTCATCGGACAGTCTGGGGGTTGTGATGCATTTGCCATTGTGTGTCCTCGGCCTTCAGGGGCCAACCAAAGTTCTATGATAGTGGGGACGAACACTGATCTGGTGCGACGTCTCCTAACTCCTATAGTACTGGAAGAAAGTTCTACCAAGGGAGTACACCCGATGTTGCATCCAGTCTATCAGCGAATGGTCGAAGAACAGAAGGCACCTGCCGAAGTGGGGCGCCTGTGGAGATTGGGAGGAACAGAAAAGGTTCTGCAATCAGGAGAAGTGGCGAGTTTCCGGGCTTCAGTCAAGTTGAACGGATCACAACCAGCTCCCTATGTGGTACTGGAAACTGATTTTAACCATGGGAGTGAAGCCGGAGTCGAAGTAATCCCTGAAATAATCTACACAAAAGCTTTGAAACGAACACGAGGAAGAGTCTCAGTCAGTGTATGTAATGTATCTGATTCTCCAGTGATCCTGAAAGCACGAATGCCTATCGGGCAAGTGGCGTCCGCTACGCCTCTCTCTCCTACCGATTTAGGAGGGGGAGCGAATAAAGAGATTCCAGCTGACAGGTTCTATCCCAAGGACGCTCCCATCTCGCCTGAATGGAAGAAAATTCTTCAGTCCCAGGTCCTAAAGTGGAGGGACTTGTTCTGAAAGGATGAGTTCGACGTGGGCCTAGCTAAGAGTACTGAGCATCGCATTCCACTGCAGGAAGATAAGCCGTTTCGAGAAAGGTCAAGACGAGTTCCGCTGGGAGACTTGGATGATCTAAGAGAACAGCTGAATGAACTGCAAAGAACTAAGGTGATTCAAGAGTCCAGGAGTCCATACGCTTCTCCCATAGTGATGGTTCGGAAGAAGAATGGTTCTGTCCGCTTATACATAGGCTATCGCATGCTAAGTCGGAGAACCATCCCAGATCAATATGCTACTCCTCGGATAGAAGATGCCTTGCAGTGTTTGTCTGGAGCAAAATGGTTTAGTGTACTAGACCTGCGAAGTGGGTATCACCAGATACCAATGCATCCTGACGACAAAGAGAAGACTGCGTTCATCTGCCCACTGGGCTTCTTTGAGTTCAACAGAATGCCTCAAGGCCTTACGGGGGCTCCAGCCACGTTCCAACGGTTAATGGAGAAGACAGTCGGGGGACATGAACCTGATCGAAGTGTGAGTGTATCTGGATGACATAATTGTGTTTGGAAAGACTTTGGAAGAACATGAGCAACGGTTGGAGAAGGTCTTGAAACAGCTCCATAAAGAGGGGTTGAAACTGTCTCTGGAGAAGTGTCAATTCTTTTTACCTTCTGTTACGTATCTGGGACATGTTGTTTCAGCAGAAGGCGTTTCGACGGATCCTCGAAAGTTGGAAGCCGTAGCTTCCTGGCCTAGACCCCGAAATGTTACTGAACTTAGATCTTTCTTGGGATTCTGCTCCTATTACCGAAGATTTGTAGGACGGTTTGCCAAGATAGCCCAACCACTAAATAAGCTCCTGCAGAAGGAAGATGCAGAAGAAGGCCACAAGGCCTCTGACCGAAATCCGTCGGCTCCAGGGCCAAGGAAGGCTCGAGAATCTATCCAAGGAGAATGGACTAGTCAATGCAAAGGTGCCTTCATGAAGCTGTAAGAGAGTCTGACTCGAGCTCCTGTCTGATCCTCATAAGCCGTACGAATTGCATGTAGATGCCAGCAGAGAGGGTCGAGGGGGAGTCTTATACCAAGAATATGGTGGATTGTTGAGGCCTGTAGCCTATGTGAGCCGGAGTCTTACGCCTTCAGAAAAGAATTATCCTACTCACAAGTTGGAGTTCCTCGCTTTGAAGTGGGCGGTGGTCGACAAGCTGAAAGACTATCTGTATGGAGCCGAATTTGTGATAAAAACTGATAACAATCCTCTTACCTACGTCCTTACTACTGCGAAGCTGGATGCAACAGGACATCGGTGGTTGGCCGCTCTGTCAGGGTTTAGGTTCAGCCTGAAGTATCGCCCTGGAGTGAACAATCGAGATGCCGATGCTTTGTCAAGAAGACCCTACACTACAGAATGGACTCCGTTAACTCCAGATGGGGTGCAAGCTTTATGTCAAGGAGCAGAGCGCCGGGACAAGGGAGGGATTGAAGCAGAAGCCATAGGAGATATGGCTGCGGCTGTTCCAGAGTTCTATTGTAATCCTACGCAGCTGAGAGATGAAAGTTTGCCTACTTTTTCGAAACAAGACCTGAGAGCTGATCAGGCTGGAGACCCTTTGATTGCATTAACCGTGAAGGCCCTAAACGCGAATCAACGGGAAATTCTTCTGACAAATTCCCCAGAAGGGGCCAGATTGGTATACAAGGAGTAGGAACGGTTGAAGATGTTGGATGTGGGTGGTCTACCGAAGGGGTCCCTCAAACAATGCTGGAGAGACCCAACAGTTGTTCCTTCCCACCAAACACAGAGAGGGTGTGCTGCGGTCATTGCACGATGACCATGGACATTTAGGTGCAGAGAGAACTTTTAAGCTGGTGCGAGACAGATTCTATTGGCCCTGCATGAGACCTGAAGTTGAAAGTTACTGCCACTCATGTCTGAGGTGTATCCAAAGGAAGACTCTAACCCGAACTGCTCCAATGAGCCACCTACAAAGTCAAGGACCCATGGATTTGGTGTGCATTGATTTCCTGTGCTTAGAGCCGGATGCTAGTGGGCAGGGAAATATTTTAGTGGTGACAGATCATTTCACGCTTTATGCCCAAGCTTTTTCTACGAGAGACCAACGTGCTCCTATGGTGGTGAAGGTTTTAATGGAAAAGTTTTTTGTTCACTATGGACTGCCAATAGAGAATACACTCGGATCAGTTTAGAGACTTTGAGAGCCGGCTTGTTGGGCAATTACTGGAACTGCTGGGAATTCAGAAGACCCGAACTACACCATATCATCCTCAAGGTGATGCTCAACCCGAAAGGTTCAATCGCAGTCTGCTAAATATGTTGGGGACATTATCAAACAGAGAGAAGCAGAGCTGGAGTCGTCACATAGCCACGCTAGTACATGCATACAACAGTACGGAGAGTGACGCTACTGGATACTCACCTCACCGTCTTATGTTCGGAAGGGAAGCTCGACTGCCGGTTGATTTGGCGTTCGGGTTATCTCTGGATCAGACGTCTG
Organism: Leptobrachium leishanense; assembly: GCA_009667805.1. NCBI lineage: Eukaryota > Metazoa > Chordata > Amphibia > Anura > Megophryidae > Leptobrachium > Leptobrachium leishanense. The sequence goes on along the minus strand of CM019065.1, from coordinate 53,955,934 downwards.
TAGCCTCTAATAGGAATTATGTGGATAGACTTCGGAAGAATTTGGCCTCTGCGCTTGAACAAACCCGTTTGACCTCTGGGAACAGGGAACAGAGGAATAAGCGAAACCTCGATTTCAAAGTTCAGATACAGGATCTACAACCTGGTGATAGGGTTTTGTTGAAGAACTTGGGTGCTTCTGCCAGGCATGAGTTGGCGGATAGATGGAGTTCCCAGGTCTACATTGTCTGCAAGCAACTGCCGGGTCTGCCGGTTTACCAAATTCCACCTGATGGAAAGGCCGGGCCTCTTAAAAACTGGCACCGAAATCATCTGCTACCTCTGAAGGAAGCTGTAAAGATACCAGTCGGAGATGAACTTTCTCTGCCGAACCCGCCTCCGCCTGCTCCACATTTGATTCCCGTTACTCGGTCTCAGCAGACACGAGTTGTTGAGGAAAGTGAAGGGGATAGTGAAGAAGAAAGTTTTTGTCTGCATTGGGTGTGCTCACCAGAGCCTGAAGAGGTCATCCCAGTTGCCGAATGGTGGGAAAGTAACCTGAGGCCTGAGGCTCCAGAATTCCAGCTGGAAATTCCTGAAACTTCTGAAATTCCTATAGTTCCTGAAAATGCGTCCTATGATTATAGTTCTATGCCTTCACTGGAAGGATCATACTCCGAGGAGATGTCTGTTCCGGTTGTGGATGAAAGACCCGAACCCGTATCTGTAGTACTTCCGCCTGAAGAAGAGCTGATTGAGCCAGAACCAAAACGTTCTGTCCGACCCCCTCAAAGACTCACCTACGACTCACCAGGACATAGAACTGAAGAGGCTGTTACCACAGTGCGAAGGTTGCCCGAAGTGTCTGCTATGTTAGCTGATGTAGCCAGAAGTATGAGTAAACTTGAGGAAGTATACCTAACCCATTGTATGTTTGCTGCTGAGCTTATATATATTGACTGATGTATTGTTGAAATGTAATGTAACTGTTACAACCTCCTTGGAGAGACCCAAGAGTTCTAGGAGGGGGAGAGGGTAGCGCTGGTTTAATTCTGCTGCTGTAATTACTCATTTCTGGCCACCAGGGGGAGACGAGCGCAATGTAAACAAATACTGGACACTTTTGTACTACGTTTTCCAGCATGCTTTGGGGCAGAGACAGGAAGTGGGTTGGGAGAATGGAGAGACATCCGCAACCTCGGGCAGAGGAGAGCCAGTGCGCGCCAAGGGGTGAACAGAGCAAGACGCACGTGAGACAAGGAGCGATTGTGACCAGGCCAGAGCGCAGGTGCTGCCTTACGGACACTGGGGATCGGTTTCAGTGATTTGCCAGAGACCTAGTAATCCACTGCTGAGAGGTTTACACAGATACAGAGCTGCAGATTGGACCCCGAGTTAGGAGACCGTGATGATCTAATGGGAGTGCAGCCGGTGAACTGAGCATCTTGTGGCAGAGACGGACAAGCAAGACAAGTGGTAGCACAGAGTCCCAGCCAAATCGAGCGGAGAGACGCCCTGGGTCGAGCAGGGTGCAGAGTATCTGGCGGATGGGTGAGAGGCCTTCCAGGCCACAGTACAGTAATAAAAGCATGCTGCAGTTTGTCTACATCTACAGGGCCCCAACGTGACTAGTCGAAGACACATTGAATTCATTCACTGGCCAGTTGAATCTAGTACCCGGGTACCAACACACGCATACACACACACCTTCTTGGGACACAACCTGTACGGGACTTACACTCTGGCAACGAAGGGGTTAAAATTTCCTTTTTTACCGCTGCGCGTTTCTCGCATTACGAATTCCTGTAAATATATATATATACCGTGCTTGCTTTATATATGCCAGTTTATTTGAGACCAGTAAACTATATAACTTATAAAATCCACAACAGTGCTGGTGTATATTTATTCCCTAGTGCGGGGAGACTGACCCGAGGTTAAATTCAGCGGCTCCTCCGGGAGTGAGCGCTACACATGTATATAGTTTAACCCCTTTGTTGCTGAGCCATTTCACTCTGTGTGTTGAGCTCATTTTGACCATTTTGTGCTCATTATGTTTAAATGTGTTAGGAAGTCCTGTTTTATTGGAGCTACAGATTCAGAAAGATCCGGCATAATACTGATACTGATCCGGCATGATACTATGGCAGCATTAATAAATATAAAAGTCCCGCATAGCACATTTTTGATATCTAAATTGTAACATGAACACACTATGGGCCCTATTGCATTCTTCACACAAATTCGTCCGCGCAACACAATTTTTTTGCGCGCAGCGTTAAGCGTTATCGCGTGAAAATTTACGGTGGTATTACGATCCAAACGCATTTTCTCATCAGTCCGAAAATAACGTTCATAGAAACGACGCGCAAAACGAAGAGTAATACACGCACAGTAACGTTGCGCAAGTAAATCAGTGTGCGGACTGTTTTTTTGTGGGATTCAGCCAATCAGAATTAAGAACCTTAATTGACATCAATTTACCTTAATTGACTCACTTAAGTTTTTGCGCCTGTCAAAGTAAATCTGAGTATACATGCTGCAGCAATACAAAAAAAATGCACAAATTCACAATTTTTTTTGTTTGGGTATGTGTAGAATGTGTAACTATACTGTGCTGTATTTTTTTTTTTTCGTGCTGGTGTATTTCGTTTCGGCCAGTACGTTCAGATTTGCGATTAACACCAGCTTTTCAAAGACGTTAAAATTATGCGCGCAAACGTAGTTAATAAAAGATGTGCATCGATTGTAATACCATCCGCGTACCAGCGCACGAACGCATTTGCGCTCACAATGTTAAGTATAGGACGCGCACAGTTCATCACACTCGCGCAGGTCGATCCGCGTTAAACGATAACGCGTATCGTTTGAGTGAACTTTGTAATAAGACGTTCTGCGCAAAGGGTTTTGCCCCTCGCGTTAATGCGTTTGCTCGAAGAATGTAATAGGGCCCTATGGTTCTGATCAAAACTTTAGGATCAGAACCACCAGCCCATTATTTAGTCCACCCCTTCTCAGATCCAGAACCATACAGGGACCAACTTCTACCTTCCAGACTACCCATCTGGTTAAAAAACTAAAATCATGGGTAGTACACTTTAGAGCGATTGGCAACTCAGTAGTATACCAATATAAGTAGTGGTTAATAAATTTGTAGCATTTGGCATTAAATTCGTACCAATGCACTCACACAGCGTAATTGGTGATAAACTTGTAATAATATCTTTGAAATAATTTCGTATCAATGTACTCACACAGCATGGATAGTTGCAAACTCATAAATGGTATTTTTGCTGGTTTGTTACCCCTCCGCATATAAAGGTCGCACTCCTGGTACACCTGCCGCCACAAGACCACCAGAAGAAATCGAATCCAGGTAAAAAGCGTATTTATTAGTAACACAGCATTAATTCCAACGTGTTTCGTCCATAAATAAACAGGACTTCATCAGGGAAACAAAATTACATGTGGTACATTCCTCTCCCAGCCCTTAAATACAAGTATTTTTCCCAAAAAATCTCTGAGAGACACAATTAAGGCAATCAAACAAATGATCCGCAGCTTGAGTCCGTCGTAGCTTCATTTCCGTGCGTTCCAACTACCGCGCATGACCGGATGTTCTCCTTTAAACAGAAGTGACGTATCGGACTTTCTTATTAATTAGTGTCTCTTAGAATGAAGGTGCGAATCAGAGACCTCTCTTCTCCGATCGGCGGCGCACATTCATAAACATCAGGGTTTGTCAGAGGAATCAGTCCGCATGAGTTTCTTAACCCTTCCTTGCCTGGAGCAAAGGTTCGCCCTAAAAAGCTCTCCCGACAGCGGGAAAAACAGAAAAAAATAGTAAAAAATAATAAAAAATGAAAATGAGTATATAAAACTCAATCTTCTCAATTTAAAACCAGTTTAAAATCAATTTTAGTTTTTACCAAGCAATCATATACAATTTTTTATATCCAGATCCACATTAAGGCCACCAGATTTCCATGTACCCATTCTATGTATCCATTCAGTTTCTTTCCTTGCCAGAGTTCTAACAAAATCACCCCCTCTCCAATCTTTTTTGACAAGTTCAATACCTATCCATTTAAAACTTTTCATTGTGAAAGCTGAACAGTTGTTACAATGTACTGGGACACTATGATCCAATTTCCCTCTTCTTATATTCCCTAAATGTTCTAATACACGCACTTTGAGCATCCTGGTGGTGCGTCCTACATATTGTACCCCACAGGGGCATTCTAGCAAATAAATGACTCCACTGCTAGTGCAATTAATAAATTGCTTAACACTGTACTCCTTGTTGGTAGCATTACTCTTAAAGTTAATAGTTTTTCTATCTTGATCCACACACGCTCTACATTTCCCACATTTTAAAAAACCTTTTAGTCCATCGACATTAAAAATGCCTTGGGGCTTTAATCTTATATCTGGCAGTAAGCTAGGAGCAAGGTGGTTTTTCAAATTCTGGGCTTTCTTGAAAATAACTACGGGAGACTTGGGAATAACATCCTTCAATACAGGGTCCGCTTGTAAAATGGGCCAATGTTTATTTAGAATCTTTCTCAGTTCACCTGCATGTGGATTATACTGTGTGATAAAGGCGTAATCAAATTTATTTCTATCAAATATCTTGTTTTTTATTTTATTACTACTGAATAAATCCTTTCTATTTTGACATTTTTCCTATCCAAGTCTCTCCTAAGTTTATCTTCTTTATAGCCCTTCTGTCGGTATCTATTAAGGATTAAATTTGCCTGACCATCAAATTCAATATCTTCTGAACAGTTCCTCTTTACCCTTATAATTTGGCTTTTAGGAACATTATCGAGCCATTGGGCTGCATGAGAACTCTTCCTATCTATTGCAGTGTTAACACTAGTTTCCTAAAAAAAGTGTCCTAGTCTCAAGTTTTCCATTTCTTATATATATAGTGAGATCTAGGAAATCAATGCTGACCTTTTCAATCCTTGATGTAAATGATAGATTGAAATCATTGACATTCAAAGAACCAGATTTACCCATCTGGTTACCCTGGCATCACAGAGAGGTGACAAAGAGGAGCAGAGCCCCATAAACACCAGCTAAACAACAGCCAGACTAAAGTAGGGATGTGCGTTTCGGAATCTCGGAATTTTCACGAAATTTCCCGATTCGTGTTTTCGGATGCGGCCGAATTTCCGAAAATTTTTAGATCCGAAAATGTCAGATCCGAAACGTTTTCCGAGCCGAAACGAAATATTTTTGGATTTTTCGAATGGACTTGAAATGTGTCAAACGAGAACAGACGTTCCGAAAAACGAAAATTTTCCGAAAAACGAAAATTTTCCGAAAAACGAAAATTTTCGGAAAAAAAGAAAATTTGCTGAAAAACGAAAATTTCCGAAAAAACGAAAAGTCGATACAAAAAACTAGCAAAGTGACACGAAAAATACGAAAAATGGTCGATATTCCGAAAAATGTATAATTCCGAAAAACGAAAATTTTCCGAAATCACGAAAAGTCGATACAAACCGAGCATAGTGACACGAAAAATACGAAAATGGTTGAAACCGAAAACAAATGTACCCGAAAAACGAGCCGAACCGAATCGAATCGAACCGAAATCGGTCGAAACGAGCCGAATCAAAAATTTTAAAAATCTGAAAAATCGAACCGAATCGAACCGAAAAAAAATCGGTGCACAAGCCTAGACTAAAGCCTGAGACACACTGAGCGTGTAGCGACGCACAGCGTAGCGAAGCAAACATTTTGCAGGCTTTACTTCACTCCGCTCCGCCTCGTAGCAAGGCTACACTGCATTACGTTTAATTCTCTCCACACTAGATAGGAATCCACTAACTAAATTAGAATATACACACCAAGACCTTCTTATTTTCACAAAGCGCATGTCATATAGGAAAAAAGTTTCTACTGAATAAAATACATCTAAATTACTGCCAATTTAATAGGAATAGTATAAAAAAAAGAGAAAAAAAAGGTAACCCTAATCATATAGCACCCCCGTTTTATATATATATACAGGGTTATTCAAAGAGATTTGAAAAGTCACCGCACATTCGGTGACTTTTCGTTCTCTTCAATTCGGTTCCTTTTGCCGATCCCATTTCGGTGACCCTGCGGTGTATTCAGCAAGCACCACAGGGTCCCCGAATTGCAGGGAAAAGCTACCGCAAACCCGACGAAAACGAACCGCAAAACCCAGCGAATGCACGCCGAAAACCCTCAAAAAATCTGGATTAACCTGCCGAAAACCACGGAAAAACCCGAGCAGGAGCCGATCACACGCAGCGAAGCCGTTGGAAAAAGCCGAGAAAGCCGAGACTGCAGACAGAGTGATGTGAATAAATTAGAAAAACAGTTTACATGAATGTTTGAAAAGTGAAACGCTGTTTGCAAAGAAACTACTGAGCGAAAATGTCTGAAATTTACATATGAGGTCCAATGAATGATAATAAAAAGGTCTGTTACAGAAAAAATAAGTAAACTTTAAAAAAAAAAAAAATTCAGAAAAATGCTTAAAATATCCTAACAAATCTAAAAATAAAGAGACTTTTTACTGCAGAATTTTATAATGAACGGTTTATTAGATATTGAATTAAAACAGGAATATTTTTAACATTGAAGCCTATGGGATTCTCCTGATTAAGCCTGTGGAAGTAAACCACCGAATGGCAGGGCATTAGGGGAACCTTTCACTGCTGGTTTGTGTTCTCTGAATAGCCGAAGCAGTGCTTTTTTATGGGGATTCACTGCCCTCGAACAGGGACCGAACAGGCACCGTATGTTCGGGCAATTCGCCAGGATTTGGCGAATTGCCTGCTCTCTGGATAGCCAAATGGCCAACAAAGGTAACCGAATGCTGATTTTCAGCGTTCGGTTACCTTTCTCCTTCCATTTGGATCTCTTTGATTTACTTTTCTTCTGTGTAATAACAGACCCAGGATGCATAAAAGTGAGAAAGGGGTCATTTGCATATCCTACCCAGAATTCCTTGCTGCATATGGGGAATGTGGCACAGGAGCTCTGGGATGCAATTCTTTGAATTGCTATGATGTGCAAGTAGCTTCTGCAATAATAAGTATATATATATATATATATATATATACAGGGGTCAAAATTTCCACTCGCCTGCTCGCATTTGGCGAGTGGAAATTAAGAGTGGGCGAGTGGAGATGCACACGCAGGCAGCACGATAAAGTATATCATTCTGCCTGCGCTGTGTATTCCAGTGGCAGACGTTTTTTTTTTCTGGCCGGCAGAAGCCACTTCCGGCGCGTTTACTGTCCGTCACTTTTCAGCCGGCGTGAAGGGACATCATCCAGCGTGTAGCAGGCAGGTCCGGTAAAAGGGGGGCGGGAGAGGGAATTTGCACCTCCCTGTTGTGGCACTCTGAGGACCAATTGATTCCTGGCGCCGGATGTTTCCCATCTCTGGTTTTCATGCTGTACCCGGCATGCCCTCTGTCTCTCCATGCTACAATCTCACTGACGCTGCTTCGGGGAGACGGGTTGAACCTCTTACTAATCTCAGAGTTTTGCTCGGCGCACTCGCTGGATCGTTTGCTGTACCATGTGAACGGATCACGGGAAACTGCGCCGAGCAAACATCTTGAATCAGTAAGAGGTTCATCCCGTCTCCCCAAAGCAGCATCAGTGAGAGTGTAGCATGGAGAGACAGTGGGCACGCCGGGTACAGCATGACCAGAGATGGGAAACATCCGGCGTGAGGAATCAATTGGTCCTCAAAGTGTCACAACAGGGAGGTGCAAATTCCCTCTCCCGTCCCCCTTTTACCGGTGTTACATGCTGGATGTCCCTTCACGCTGCGCTCCTCCTCTTCCGGGCACAGCGTGCAGGAGGACTCAGTATGCCTCAGCGAGTGAGGGAAGCGGGGATTATCCCCACCCCCTCACTCTACTACTCGCGATGTCAGGTAAAGGGAGGGGGATGAATTGCAGGGGAGTGGGTGGGGGTGAAAATTGCAGGGGAGTGGGAGGGGGGTGAAAATTGCAGGGGAGTGGGGGGATGAATTGCAGGGGAGTGGGGGGATGAATTGCAGGGGAGTGGGAGGGGGTTGAAAATTGCAGGGGAGTGGGAGGGGGATGGAAATTGCAGGGGAGTGGGAGGGGGTTGAAAATTGCAGGGGAGTGGGAGGGGGTTGAAAATTGCAGGGGAGTGGGAGGGGGATGAAAAGTGCAGGGGAGAGTGGGAGGGGGATGAAAATTGCAGGGGAGTGGGATGAAAATTGCAGGGGAGTGGGAAGGGGATGAGTTGCAGGGGAGTGGGAGGGGGGTGAAAATTGCAGGGGAGTGGGGGGATGAATTGCAGGGGAGTGGGGGGATGAATTGCAGGGGAGTGGGAGGGGGTTGAAAATTGCAGGGGAGTGGGAGGGGGTTGGAAATTGCAGGGGAGTGGGAGGGGGATAAAAATTGCAGGGGAGTGGGAGGGGGATGAAAATTGCAGGGGAGTGGGAGGGGGTTGAAAATTGCAGGGGAGTGGGAGGGGGATGAAAAGTGCAGGGGAGAGTGGGAGGGGGATGAAAATTGCAGGGGAGTGGAATTAAAATTGCAGGGGAGTGGGAAGGGGATGAATTGCAGGGGAGTGGGGGGATGAAAATTGCAGGGGAGTGGGAAGGGGATGAATTGCAGGGGAGTGGGGGGTAGGGATGTGCCCCTTTCGGGTTTCGGAATTTCGGAATTTTTACGAAATTTCCCGATTCGTGTTTTCGGATGCGGCCGAATTTCCGAAAAATTTTAGATCCGAAAATCTCAGATCCGAAATGTTTTCCGAGCCGAAACGAAATATTTTCGGATTTTTCGAATGGACTTGAAATGTGTCAAACGAGGAGAACAGATGTTCCGAAAAACGAAAATTTTCCGAAAAACGAAGATTTTCCGAAAAACGAAAATTTTGTAAAAGCGAAAATTTTCTGAAAAACGAAAATTTTTCGAAAAGAAGAAAAGTCGATACAAAAAACGGGCAAAATGACACGAAAAATACGAAAAATGGTCGATATTCCGAAAAATGTACAATTCCGAAAAACGAAAATTTCCGAAATTACGAAAAGTCGATACAAAAACCGAGCACAGTGACACGAAAATACGAAAATGGTCGATATTCCGAAAAAAAAATGTACCCGAGAAACGGGCCGAACCGAATCGAATCGAAACCGAAATCGGTCGAAACGAGCCAAATCGAAAAGTTGAAAAATCCGAAAAATCGAACCGAATCGAACCGAAAAAAAATCGGTGCACAAGCCTAGTGGGGGGATGAAAATTGCAGGGGAGTGGGGGGGATGAAAATTGCAGGGGAGGGGGAGAAATGAATTGCAGGGGAGGGGGAGAAATAAATTACAGGGGGAGAGAGAAATGAATTACAGGGGGAGAGAGAAATGAATTACAGGGGAGGGGGAGAAATTAATTACAGGGGGAGAGAGAAATGAATTACAGGGGGAGAGAGAAATGAATTAAAGGGGGCCCTTGGCAGAACTAACCTCTCCCGTGAGGGGTCATAATTGGTGAAATGGTGGCGTAGGCGTTTGAGGTTCAGCAAAATTAAATATATCTATTTATAAAGAAAAATGAGTGATACGGAAGGTGCAAAAAAAGAAATGGGGATGGAAGTATCGCACACGAATTTTAATGGATTCATCTGTATTAGCATCCAAGGGGGAAAACTGACTATGGGGTCTTCTAACTTCTTATGATAATCTGGCATACGAACAATTAAAAGAGAGTATTCGGTTCCACTTGATATATCGGATGCATAAACCCCAAATTAATTTGGTCCTAAAAACTGTTGGAGAGGAGTCTGTACTTAATGGAAGATATTACTTGGATCTGATGTCTGGGTATATATGTATCTGGCGTCTGAAGTCTGGGTATATATGTATCTGGCGTCTGATGTCTGGATATACATGTATCTGGAGTCTCCGTCTGGTTAAAGTTATTTATTTTTGTAACTTTATTCTGAATAAAACCTTTAACAGTATAATTTCATAAGATAATTTAAGAGGGTGTGTTTAGGGGCGGAGTTCAGAGCAGGGTAGGTGGGGCAACTGGTGGCGAGTAACTTTTAAGGTCTGACTAGTAGCTTGGGACTTGAAATTTTGAGCCCTGTATATATATATATATATATATTATAGGGACACAGGGAGTGCTATGTAGCCCTACTCTACATAGCACTCCCTTTGTCCCTATAGTCCCTGTGGTCTGTGTATATATATATATATATATATATATATTCTTTACAGCCAGACTTCTTAATATATACACACAGCCAGACCTCTCAGTATATATATATATATATATATATATATATATATATACTGTACACTGAGAAGTCTGGCTGTGAGTATATATTGAGAAGTCTGGCTGTAAAGAATATATATATATATATATAATATTTTACAGCCAGACTTCTCAGTGTATATAATTTATTAATTACACATACACACAGCCAGGTAGAAGGGGGGGACATCTGTGCTGCATGAGGACTCGGGCAGTGTTTTTTTTTATGGGTATATCTATTGGGGGAATGGGCAGGTGTGCAATTCACATTATGGAGGGGAGGGGGTTCCGGCGGCACCTGGCTCAGAGTCCTGCTGCTAGGAGGCTCTCCTATCTCCATGCCGCTGCGTTGAGGTGAACACAGACGGAAGAGTGCAGACTCCGGAGCAGCACTGGTGGGAGGGATCTACAGCACACGGCGCATGCGCCGTGTGCTGCAGATCCAGCCCCTCCCCTCATCGCGTCGCTCCGCTGAGGGGAAAGTTGGATTTTTCCAACTCCCGTCGCTCAGCGCCGCATCGTGACGCGACCTGAGAGTGGGAGGTGGAAAAATCTGTACACACTAAGCGCGTCTCGCAGCGCGGCGCCGCCTACAGGCGCTGCGTGTTGCAACGAGCTCAGTGTGTCTCAAGCTTCACGCTACATAGAGAAGGAGAAGATAACTATTTATTAATTCCAGGGCGTCCATTATATTCCATTTCACCAGTTACTTGAAACCCAAAACCAAGCAAGAGAATAATCCAATTAACTAACAGTTAAGATATACATCTCCTCCCAGACAAGGAGTAAACACAAGGTGAAACAAAGGTGAAACACTAGAATAATGGTCATACTCTAATCACATTATAAACATAACTAGATACTGAAGCAAACATTATCACTGAAGACAGAATCTGCGAGAAGATAGAGAGGAGCTTCTGTCACATAAATGTAAATTGTAAATGAATTAGTACAGTGCCAGCACGCTGTATCCTTCCACTTATCACATGTTATTGATAATAATATTGCTAAATCTTTGAGAAAATCTCATTTGTACTGACCCCACGCAAACTGAAGGCTGTATCAGGCTTATCTTGTTCACTCATGTTTCCTTTAACAGAAATTCACATTTTTTACTATCTTTAACTGTTTGACACGGTCAGCTGATACAACCAACCATCATTTTCCAGCAAGGTGTTGCACCACCGCATTGGGGACTGCATGTTTGTGGGTTCCTAAATGAAACATTTCCAGACCGGTGGTTTATAAGGGGTGGCCGAGTCTGGCCTATGTCTGTCCACTCATCTTTCCTCAGTAGGCCCAAGTCCAACAGCATGAATTGCACTCTGCTGTTCCAAAATTGAACTCATACAGGGTTATTCAGAGAGCGTGAAAAGAAGGAGAATGACTGGAGAATGACGGGAGAATGAAAAATTCTAGGTCAAAATAGCCGATTTGGAAAGTGAGATGAAAGGGAGAATTTTTCTGGTTTGGTTATTTTGACCTAGAATTTTTCATTCTCCAGTTATTCTCTAGTCATTCTCGTGCTTTTCACGCTCTCTGAATAACCCTGTAGGTCTCCTCATTATACAATCAGAAGGTTTAAGAGAAAAGTCAGAGGCTATCTCCTGGCATCTTCAGTTTGGGCCACAGTGAGTCCTGATATGGGTCAAAGTTATAAATAAGCAGCCCACTTCAACAGAATGAAGAATACTCAAATACAATCAACAAACTTTAGTACAATCTGTTGTCCAAATTTCAGAACATGTCCAAAACCTACTTCCATGAAGATCATTGCCATTAAGCTGTACGGGAGCCAGAAGACTCTGGGAGCAGTGGCGACTCTAGGAGCAATATATAGGGGGGCACATAAGATACCACAGTCAAAACTGGGGGGGGGCACTAATAATTTTTGCCACAAATTCATACCACTGAAAAAACCTAAATAAGTTTATATAACTAAGATCCCATAATCACAGAGTAAAGTGATGCAATGATACTGTGAAGGAACCGTTCCCTTCCGTCTGTCCTGGCTCTCCAGACACCCCTTCGTTGCGGTCAGCCCAGCTACTGGGAGCGCTGTCCTCAGTGCCTCGAGCAGCTTGACCTGCCTGCTTCTGTTCCTCTGCCCTGGAGCCGTTAGGAATCTCCAGAAGGCCGCTCTCTGCCTTCTGAGGGTGAGTGTGGAGTGTAGCATAGTTTGTAATAAAGACACCAGGCGCGGCTGTATGCTTTAAAACAGGATCCTCTCTCTCTGAGCTCTGAGAATTCTCTGACTTTTTAATGAACCAAACGCCACCATTTATGCTGAAGTCCAACAGTCATAATTTGCATACCCATACTAATTACATTAAGTCAGTTATTTACAATAAACATTCTTTACATTCTTTAGCCTTTCAGGTCACACAACATTTGTATATCCATTGTTCTAACACATCAGATTAAACACACACTATCAGAGATCCCTTGAATTAAACATGCAGCTAGATAATGGGAAAAACCCTGGTGCATAAATTACACAGCAGTAAAGCTTGTTTACTGTATACATAAAAACACATTTACCTACAGGAATATAAGTATTTTTAAAACCAAAGCTATGCCATTTTACACTAAACTAAATTAAACTAAAACCAAACGATGTAAAATATATTTAAAAACACACTATATAAATGACCATAAAGTCTCTTGGGGTTTGAAGCATGGAGCGTTACATCAGCTCCATGACATATGTCCGCCCTTCCAGAACGGCAGGGCAAGCTTAGATCCCAAACGGATCTCTTGCCACTGACGAGACTTCTCACCTTGTCCTTTTTTTTCTGCACCATCCTCAAAGTTCCAGGGTGCTGGCGCACAAGCATCACCAGTGGGGTCCGACGGTCGCCACAGGGTATGCCTGGGTGTGGGTCCATAGTCTGTCGGGAGGAGGCGAGCCCCTGGGTTTCTCCATTTGTCCTTGTGGGCTGGCCCGCTGTCCGAGGGGTGCCCTATACTCTGGGGCCCGGCGTGTCGCTGGTGTAATCCTTTGTTGGTGTCCCCTCCTGGGGAAGTGTCTCGCTGTTGGGGAGAGGTACCGCCTGTACCTTTTCCCAGGGTATCAATAACCCGGGGGGAACGTGTCCCAACTGCATGTGCCCCTGGTGCTCTGGCCAGCCGTTGAGGGGAATAGGTGAGGCAAGAGGCCTCCAGCCTAAAGGGTTGGGAGGATGGGCAGAGGTTGGAAATGCTCTGCCCCATAGCCAGCGCTTCTGCTGGGGGGGGTGGATGCTGGGGAAGTGCCTCCTTGTGGGAGAATGGTGTCCTCCATTCTCAGGGAAGCCATTGGTCGGGAGGGTAGCACCCTCTGGAAAAACTTGCCTGGATCCTCTGGGCACAAGTTGGGTGGTGGGCAGAGGTTGGAAATGCTCTGCCCTGTAGCCAGCGCTTCTGCTGGGGGGGGTGGATGCTGGGGAAGTGCCTTCTTGTGGGAGAATGGCGCCCTCCATTCTCAGGGGAGCCATTGGTCCGGAGGGTAGCACCTTCTTGAAAAACTTGCCTGGATCCTCTGGGCACAAGTTGGGTGGTGGGCAGAGGCCAGCGGCACTCTGCCCCATTGGCAGCTCTTCTGCTGGGGGGACGGGTGTAATATACGGGAAACTGTTTGCCTCCAGTCGGGGTAGGGTCGTCGACTGCGGGGCCGGCAGCCCCTGGGAGTCCTCACCGAAATCTTCTGTGTGGACCGAAAAAGATGGGCAGAGGCCAGCGGCGCTCTGCCCTGTTGCCAGCGCTTCCGCTGGAGGGGTAGATGCTGGGGACGTGTCTCCAGGCGGGAGAATGGTGTCCTCCATTCTCAGTGGGGTCATTCGTTGCTGGGCCGGCAGCCTGTGGAGATCCTTGCTCGGGTCGTCTTGGTGCAACTTGGGGAGTGGGCAGAGGCCAGCAGTGCTCTGCCCTGTCGCCAGTGCTGCAGCTGGGGGGATAGACACTAACAAAGTGTCTTCTGGCAGGAGGATGGCATCCTCCATCTCCGGTGGGGTCATGGGCTGTGGGAAAACCAGCCCGGGGGATCCTCTCCTGGGTCCGATGTGACCATTATGAAAGGTGGGCAGAGGGCATCGGCGCTCTGCCCCGTCGCCAGCACTTCAGCTGGGGGGATAGACACTGACACTGTGTCGTCTTGCGGGAGGATGGCGTCCTCCATCTCCGGTGGGGTCATGGGCTGCGGGAAAACCAGCCCGGGGGGATCCTCTCCTGGATCCGATGTGACCATTATGAAAGGTGGGCAGAGGGCATTGGCGCTCTGCCCCATCACCAGAACTTCAGCTGGGGGATAGACACTGACACAGTGTCGTCTTGCGGGAGAATGGTGTCCTCCATCTCCGGGTCTGGGCAGAGGCCAGTGGCACTCCGCCCTGTTGTCAGTGCTTCCTCTTCTGCTGTGGTCATGAGGGGGAACCAAGGGAGCGCCTCGGGCTCCAATTCGTCTGTGTCACTTTGACTGCCTGCTTCTTCCGCCAGACAGTCCCAGGTATTGGGGCTCAGGCCTAGCTGTGGAGCGTCATCGAACAGCCTTTTGTAGGCCTTTTCGAGCTCCCATTCCTGCTCAACCAGGAACTCCAGTTCATCTGCATCACGGTCATCGTCAAGGTCTTCCAGTTCCTCATACCGGAGGTCCAGGAGTTGTTCCCGCCGCCACTCTGTGTCGTCCCCAAAACCGGGGTCTTTGCCCATCCTTGTATACAGCAGCCCTGTGCCGCCGTAGTCGAAGCCTTTTGTTGGGCCGCTGTCTGCTGTGCTGGGCATTAGTTGGGACGTAAACCACTGGAGGGCTCTGTAGCTGGTGTCCAGTATAATTTCGCTCTGGACCAGTTCGCCTAGCTCCGTCAGCCATTCCTCTTGGGGCTGTTCTTCCAAAAAGGGCACCCGTAAGTACCACTGGTGCTCGTACCTCTCCGTATAAGTGGGAAGGACTTCTTCAAGGCAGTCCTCCTCCTGTTGGATGGCCTCGTTCCACATCTCCTGGCGGACAAAATCTTTCCACCAGGGCTCGTCCTGCCAGTTACCAGGTTTATCCGCCTGAGCCTGGGCCATCGCCCTCCTTACTCTTCGCCGGAACCGGTCTCTTATTGACGGAGGTCCCGTGTCCTCTCTTCGCTGGTCCATTTCTCGCAGTTCTTTGACCAAGGCCTTTTTGTTCTTTGAGCCCGGGGTGCCTCCTCGGCTCTCCAGGATGCTCCGCAGGGTGTCTTTTTTGTAATTGGCGTACCCTGCCATTCTGCGTTTCTTCTGGGGTTGGAGAGCTTATCCCACCGCTGCCACCAGTGTGAAGGCACCGTTCCCTTCCGTCTGTCCTGGCTCTCCAAACACCCCTTTGTTGCGGTCACCCTGCTACTGGAAGCACTGTCCTCAGCGCCTCGAGCAGCTTGACCTGCCTGCTTCTGTTCCTCTGCCCTGGAGCCGTTAGGAATCTCCAGAAGGCCGCTCTCTGCCTTCTGAGGGTGAGTGTGGAGTGTAGCGTAGTTTGTAATAAAGACACCAGGTGCGGCTGTATGCTTTAAAACAGGATTCTCTCTCTCTGAGCTCTGAGAGTTCTCTGACTTTTTAATGAACCAAACGCCACCATTTATGCTGAAGTCCAACAGTCATAATTTGCATACCCATACTAATTACATTAAATCCGTTATTTACAATAAACATTCTTTACATTCTTTAGCCTTTCAGCTCACACAACATTTGTATATCCATTGTTCTAACACATCAGATTAAACACACACTATCAGAGATCCCTTGAATTAAACATGCAGCTAGATAATGGGAAAAACCCTGGTGCATAAATTACACAGCAGTAAAGCTTGTTTACTGTCTACACAAAAACACATTTACCTACAGGAATATAAGTATTTTTAAAACCAAAGCTATGCCATTTTACACTAAACTAAATTAAACTAAAACCAAACGATGTAAAATATATTTAAAAACACACGATATAAATGAACATAAAGTCTCTTGGGGTTTGAAGCATGGAGCGTTACATCAGCTCCATGACAGATACCTTTTAGAATTACTAACCTGATACATAAACTCAATATTTTATTTGCTGCAATTCAGCAGTCTTTGCCGACGTCTGATAACTGCTTTGCGACTTCTATTTTCACAAATTACAGTGATCATTTGCTAAATAGGTAACTCACCATATTTTTGATGAAATTGCTTCCCCGAAATGTGACAAAAAGCAAAGGATCTAAATATGAATAGACCCTTTGGTTTCTAAGTTCCATAATAACCCCTAAAATGCCATTAAAGCAGGGAAATACAATAAAAAATAATAAACAGTGTGGCCTGTAGCCTATCCATTAATGCCTAAAATGACTTTAATCAAAGGAAACCATTAAATGAATAGACTAAGGCATTTAGCCTACCCATTAGCTCCTAAAATGCCAGTTATCTTGAGAGAGACGTGAAATATATACACTGCGAGGCATGTAGTCTGCCCATTAACCCCTAAAATGCCATTAATCAAGGGAAAACATTAAATGAATAGACTGTGGGGCATGTAGCCTGTCCATTAACTCCTAAAATGCCACTTATCAAGTGGAAATGTGAAATATATACACGGTGAGGCATGTAGCCTAACTATTAACCGCTAAAATGCCAGTAATCAAGTGAAAACATGAAATTTATAAACTCTGAGACATATAGCCTACCCATTAATTCCTAAAATGCCATTAATAAATGAAAAAATAAAATGTATTCTGTGAGGAATGAAGCCTGCCCATTAACCCTTAATATACAACTAAACTAAGGCAAAAACAAAAGTAATACACAATGTAATATATAGTCTGACAATTAACCCTGTCACTACTGAGCCATTTCCACTCTGTGACAAAAAAATTGGTACATTTTTTATTTTATTATTTATAATTTTGTATTTACACTGAATATGTTCATGTTGAGTATTATTGGAAAGGCCAGACTCTGCTCTTTCCAAGGACACCTTGATCGACCATGTGCAATGCACGGGCTGGAGACACATCTGTCCGAAGATGTGGAGGAAGCTGGATGCTGAATCCTGGTGGGGGAAGGGTCACATGTGGGGCAAGGAATAACCTAGGGGGCAATTGCCCCCTGGCCCCCCCTAGAGACGCCTAAGTCTGGGAGAGAGATGGTTAGTCTAAGTGTGGACAATCAGAAGATACTGTAGTCATGAATACTAGGGATGGGCTGGCGGTTCGATGCGAACATGAGTTCGCATCGAACATCAGCCGTTCGAAAGTTTTTGAACTTTGAACTTTTCAGGCCGTTCACAAAAAGTTCGAAAAAAAAATTGCATTTTTTTAAAAAAGTGCTTACAAAATCCTAAAAAAATCTAAAAATAAAGAGACTCTTTACTGCAGAATATTATAAGCAACGGTTTGTTAGATATTGAATTAAAATGGAAATATCTTTAACATTGAAGCCTATGGGATAAAACAATCTTGTTGATAAAACATCAGGCAGTCGAGGCCCTCTAATCAGGCACTGTAGAGGACAGCCCGCCGGGGCCTCCCAAGGATCCCTTGAGGAGCATGCGGCCGCCAGATGACAGAGCTGCGACTGTGAGGGCAGGCTGGCCGGGTGCATGTGGCAGAGAGGTGGCGCAGGGAGGGAGCCACTGCACCTGTGGCCACGGCAGACCCCCCCCCACAACCAGGATCCAGGGAGCCTCCACTGACTGACCACCAGGCTAAGGTAAGGTATTTTTCTGAAAAAAATAAAATCCGAGGACATTTTTAAATGTCCCAAGGAACATAAAATAAAACAGTTTTTTTCTTTCTTTCTAATACTCACCTGATTCCTGGATCCACCAACAAGTGCAGTCTCCCGTCTCCCACGCTGTTAGACACTGCATACACCGTCACGCTGTGTGAAGCTTCTGAGAAGAAACAATATTAGTGTAGAGGGAGCGATGCAAAATGCGCAGCCGGCTTCCCCGTTACACTAATAGCGTATCTTCTCAGAAGTATACTTATTACTTACCCTGCTTGTTCTGAGGACCCGATCTGTTGCCGGCTTTGTCTGCCATTTAACTATTCTTTCTGTGTACTCCCTGCCTGTTCTGTTTGCCTCCTGTTGCTACTGGTGTGTGCCGATTCTCACCATATACAGTAGCGCAGTACAAGTGCCTAAACGTTGCTGACCCGGTTTTGTTATAACAACTACTCTTGCTCTGCGCCCCTGTCTGGTATATCTGCTGCTTGTTAATGCTAGTGCACTTCCATCCTGCCATATACTATAGCGCAGTACATATTGAGTATATATTGATCTCAGTCTGTGGTGTATATTGTTGGTGCTGTCTCCCTGGCCTGTGTGGCTGCTAGAGGTTAGGTTTAGTGGTCCCGAGTCCCGACCATCCTAAGGATCAGAGGGTTAGAGGTCTGTTACCAGGGATCCTACCAGGTCTGTCCTGGGGAATCGTTACAAATATGCGGTGAACGCCGCAGCAAATGTTAATGCTCATGCAATTTTAATGCACCTGTTGTTACTTTCATCCAAAGCCTGCATAAATTTCACCATAATTTAGCCAAAAAATCACTAAACTTGTTCTGCGTGTCCTAAAATGTCTCCTCTTTTCATACAGACTGACGCTCCAAGCAGTTGTTTATGAATCGATTAAAGGAAAACCATGTACCGTCATTTGAAATGTCATTGTTTTCGTTTTAAATGTTTCTATACATCCTACAAATCCGCCACTTCACGGGCAGGTTATGGGGACCTCCTAGGCACAATATTTGAAGGAATTTTTCGTTTTTATTCTTAACCTTTATGTCATGGAAAAATCACTGTTCCTTTAACCACTTGGCTGCTATGTGGTTCTCCTGTGCTATGGACGCGCTGAGCGTGTCCATGCACAGGAGGCAGCAATCCGCCGGATTCCGGCGGATTGCTGCGCCCCCCCTGGTGCGGGCTGACATCTTGGATGTCAGCCCAGCACTCGGGACCCCGGCAGAGCAACTAGATGTCATCGCGGCGGCGCGATGACATCTAATCAAGGCGCCCCCCGCATGTGCGGAGGAGGCGCCTGAAAGGGAGGGGGGGAGGTCCTTCGGACCTCTCTCCCTCCCGATCGCCGGGGAGCAGGGGGTTAATCCAGGCACCGTTTGGAAGGGCACAGCCTGCCCTTCCAAACGGTGGCTGTCATTAACCCCTTGGGGAGCCGGATCACGAATCGGCGCTGAAAGCGCCGGTTCGTGATCCTTTCCCGGAGCTGACCGACATCTTGGATGTCAGCCAAGCCTCTGGGAACTCCCTCTGAGGACTGGCGTCATCGTGCATAGCACAATGACGCCAGTCCTGGAGTTAACCCCTAGCTGCCACCAATGGTGGAGATAGGGGGTTCCAATGAACCCCCTATCTCCTGATCCGTGGCAGCAAGGGATTAATGTTTGATATTGTTGGATCGGCCAGTGTGTGGCCTTTCCAACGATTTCAAACATGATAATGAAAAAAGTTTAAAAATAAAATAAAAATTAAAAATAAAAAAACAGGGGGCGTGGCCTAACCGCAGCACATGGAGGACGTGTGAGAGAGGAGCTCCTGCACCGGATCCTCTACATCAGCAGAATATAAAAGCGAATCGGCCCCCACTCACTCGATTTCTGGGGGGAACAAGTGCTGCCCACCATGGCTACCTCCAAAGGGGGAAAAAAAGCATCAAAATCGGAGTTTTTTACTCCGCGCGCCATGAAGCTGAAGGAATCTGCAGCTTCTCAAGATGGCGGCGGCTCCTCTCCAGCTTCCCCGAGCGCGATGGAAACAGGAAGCGCCGCAATACCAGCTAACTCCAATCTGGAAACGCTTATGTCTCGTATGGCTGACATGCTTGGAGACCTCTCCGCAACCCTAACAGCTAGGCTGGATGCAGTGGCGACAGCCATCCGCAGCGACATCAAGGAAATTGGTGAGAGAACAGACAGACTGGAAACGAAGATGTCTGAGTTTGCAGATGCCCACAATACCATGGCTGAACAAGTTGAAACTCTGGAGGACAAACTTAAGGTGACTATGTTAAAATTGGCAGACATGGAGGACCGCTCACGACGCCATAATTTAAAAATACGAGGCATCCCGGATTCTGTCACCTCATCCCAACTTACTTCCTACGTGACAGATTTGTTTCAGAGTTTACTTCCAGACGCTACGCCAGATTCGTTGTTATTTGACCGCATACACCGTCTGCCGAAACCTCCATCAGCCCCAGTGAAAGCCCCGCATGACGTTCTTCTGCGCCTCCCATTATTTTAAACCACGTGAGGATATACTGAGGGCATTATGGGACCCAGGGGCGCTACAACCTGAATATAATCACATATCTGTATACCCCGACCTGTCCAAGGCTACTCTTCAGCAGAGGAGAGATTTTAAACACATCACGGCGATACTTCGAAATAATAACACCGGCTACAGATGGGGTTTCCCGACTAAACTGTTGATCTCACGCAATGGCACTATCCATGTGGCGGTTTCTGTGGAGGAGGGTGACAAGCTTCTTCGGGACTGGGGTCTCGGAGATGATCCTCCCCAGCCTAGGAAACAAACAGCGCCTCGTCGGTTGGATCCGGAATGGCACAAACGCTGACTGGTTAATCCTGGGTCATGATGCCCCTTTCCGAATTCCAATGCCTGGTTCCTCCAACAATATTTTACATGGTATAGGCTAGATCACTGAGAATCCGATGTTCAATCTGTCAGACGATCATTAAGCGCTCCCCCCCGGGTTGGCAAGTGGGCCAGAATGCCAAGGGGATCGCTTGGTGAGCATTGTGCGGGTCTGGCCCTCCGTACCCAACTCTCCCTCCTCGGCCGAGGAGTCTGAGAAGTGCCCCCGAATTTCGGGACTTTTCACAGGAGATGTACCCTTATGGGTTTGTATATAATGTTTTGTTTACTTGTTTTTTGTTTCAAAGTTACAATCATACATTGCGATGGTGGTTCTTTATTCCCGGAATGTTATTTAATTGTTTTTGCTCCCTTCCTCAATCTCAGGATTTATCTATTCGATGTGACTGGTTCTTTTTTCCCGCCCATACGTTGAAACGCACCATAAATACAACAACCCCTGGCCTAGTTAATCCCCGTTCCATGACGCACTTAATGGATAATCTATGAAAGTAATAACCTTTAATGTTAAGGGCTTAAATTTGCCCGTAAAAAGGCACTCTCTATATCGTGATCTCAGAGCTCATGATGCAGATATTGTATGTCTTCAGGAGACGCATTTTCGCCGACTAGATCATCCCAAGCTATATGCCCCCCAATACCTAACACAGTATCACTCCACGTTTAAAACTAAAGCACGTGGGGTCACCTTGCTGATTCACAATAGAGTGGCATTTCAAATGCACCGTATCCTTAAAGACCCGAAAGGTCGCTACATAATATTAGTCTGCACTTTAAACTCGAGAATTTATACTCTAGTGTCAATTTATGCTCCCAACGCTGCCCAATCACAGTTTCTGTCCCAGGTTTTGCAGAAGGTAACGGATATTCAATCGGGCACTCTTGTAATCTGTGGAGACTTAAACATGGGACTATATCCCTTAAAAGACCGCTCGTCCACGGTTACTTGTAGACAGCATGGGACCTCCTCCCAGAGATTTCGCCAATTGTTACATAGATACAATCTTTACCATGCGTGGCGTCTCCTACACCCCACCGAACGGGATTATACATTTCGATCAAGAGTCCACAATAGCTATTCTAGAATAGATTATTTTCTGATATCGGGCTCAGCCCTTCCATACACAATAGACTGCTCTATACTGCCCCTTACTTGGTCTGACCATTCTCCAGTGATATTGACGTTAGGCGACGCTTATCAAACTTCTGCCAGGCCCCCTAGGCGACTTCGAGACGACCTTTTACTTCATGAACCGGCGCGAAGAGCTATACAGGCAGCCTTAGATAACTATTTTAATTTTCAAAATATTTTTATTGAGAGGTGTTTACAACATAATCACTGTAAATAACATTCAACCATCGTATGAAATAATCTGGTATGATTGCAGCGGTATCTCTCAAACGTTTTTGTAAGGACATGTAAACTATAATAAAATAACATAAAAATAAAGGAAATACATAAAAATAAAAATGACCTAACAAACAGGGAAGGGGATCTCAGGATCAGCAGGAGAAGGCAATTTCTCTGAGGCAGAGAGTGCACCAGGAGTTCTCCTTAAACCTCGCAGAAAAGTGACCTAGAACCATAATTCTATCAACACTGTTATCACAAACCACACGCCTCATAAATCTTATGAATGTCCCAGATAGCCCATGGGTCATGTTTTAGTGGGGCGAAAACCCCACGCCGAGGTAGCTTTGGAGTCGAAGGAACGATATTGTGTTAGTAACGTAGCTATCTGTCTTTGTGTTGGGACAGCGGTCGATTTCCAGTTCCGGGCAATAAGCAACATTGTTGTAGAGACAATTATAAATAACATTCTGAGGTGTGATCGAGGAAGGTGGACCATTCCCAGCAATAAGATCTCCGGTGCGCACTGTATCTGACTGCCCAAGACTTCCGACGCAAGAAGAGATATATCCTTCCATCAGTGGACAGTGCCACCAGATATGACCCATCGTACCCGGGGCAGACAAACATCTCCAGCAGACGTCCGAAGTGTTTGGGGCAAAACGGCTAATCCTTGAGGGCGTAAGATACCAACAGTATAGAACTTTTCGTTGTGTTTCAATCAGCGTTGCACACCTTGAGGCTCCAGTAGATAACTATTTTAAAGAAAACGTGACGCCTGATGTCAACCGCCTTACTATCTGGCAGGCCCATAAGGCTGTAATAAGAGGGGAATGTATAAAATGGGCGACTCATCTTAGGAAGCAATATGTATCACGAAGACTGGACCTACTTACTAAATTACAAGATCTAGACACGCGCAATAAAACGGCCCCGTCACAAGAAATAATAGAAACTATAGATTCCACTATGGGTCTGTTGAGGGATTTGGAGGCGGAGAGCTATTTCAAGGCATTGACTAAGCGCAATGCTATGTATTACGCCCTTCGAAACAAACCTGGTAGATTCCTAACTCGCAAACTTCAACCTGTTAACACGCCCCGTAAACAAATTACCCTTAAGTCCCCCAATGGACTTATCTACAACCCCAACATTATAGCGAATGAATTTGCCACCTATTACGAAAGCCTATACAATTTGGATGCGAAACACACAGTTAAATGCCCTACGGTGGCGGATATAGATACCTACTTGGAGCGAGTTCATCTTCCCTCGTTGTCCCAGACACATATAGCAAGTCTATCCTCACCCATACTGACAGAAGATATTTTGAAGGCCATTAAAAACCTCCCTAAACGGAAGGCCCCGGGCCCTGACGGACTGACAGGGGTGTATTACTCCACCTTCGCCTCCCAACTAGTACCTCATTTAAGTGCGAGCTTTGACGAAGCGTGGGAGAGCGGCTCCTTCCCAGTAGACATGCTGAGAGCACACATTATTACCTTGCCCAAACCGGGTAAAATTCCTGACCGTTGTCCCAACCTACGCCCTATCTCCCTGCTTAATATAGATGTTAAAATATTCAGCAAATTATTGGCCAACCGACTTCAACATATTCTTCCCACTCTAATAGGTCTAGATCAGGTAGGGTTTATATCAAGACGCCAGGGAGCTGACAGCACTAAAAAACTGGTTAATTTAATTGGCCTGATGGGACGTAGGGACTCTTCCAGCTTGATTTTGTCACTGGACGCAGAAAAAGCCTTTGACAGGGTTAACTGGAATTTTCTGTATCGAGTATTACACAAGTTCGGATTTCCACCCTCCTTTATAACAGAGATACAGGCTCTGTATGATTCTCCATCTGCTAAGGTACTCTGTAGTGGGTTTGTGTCAGAGGAATTTGTAATCACTAATGGGACGAGACAGGGATGCCCACTTTCCCCACTTTTATATGCCCTGGTTTTGGAGCCTTTGGCGCAAGCCATACGTCAAAACGATTCCATTTGTGGAGTACAAGCAGGCCCGGTGACTTATAAACTCAACCTATACGCGGACGATATCCTTTTAACCTTGACTGACCCTGATCTTTCCCTCCCTTCCCTTCAACAAGAACTGGACTTGTATAGTCAGGTTTCATATCATTTGGTAAGCATATTAAAAACCCAAGCACTCCCGGTTAATATATCCCCTCACCACCTGGACGCCCTCCGAGCCAATTATAGGTTTGATTGGCGAACTGATTATATTGTGTACCTGGGTCTTAAAATAGCTAGAACTCCAGAAAAACTGTTTAATTATAATTATGATAGATTACTGTCAGAGGTGAAATCACAATTATATCAATGGAGACTTCGAGAGATCTCGTGGTTGGGCAGGATGGCGGCGGTGAAGATGATGATGTTGCCAAAAATTTTGTACGTTTTCCGCACTCTCCCCTTGCAGCTGCCCATGTCCTTCCTAGATACCTTACAATCTATTATAATGAGATATATTTGGAACCATAAATGGCCCAGAATACCGAAAAAACTATTATACTACCGCCACAGGGATGGAGGCCTTAACGTTACACATATACATAACTATTATTGGGCCACATGTTTGGCATCACTAGCTGAACTGGTTCACACCCACCCTATGCCTCAATGGCTGGTAGTGGAATATACTTTTATTCCCGGACACACTTTGGCCGACTTATTATTTGTGCCTCGTAAAAAGAGACCACGTCTGCCAGAGGTCCTACCCTCCACGATTCTGTACCTTAAGGCGTGGGACCGATATGCCCACTTATTTCAAAACTACAAACCATTATCCATGGCCACACCTCTAACATCTATTTCATATTTGCTGCCTCACTTTAGAGCTGGGCCCTGGATTCAATCGGGGGTCACACATCTGCACCATCTTTTTTCGCTGCCGGACGTCGTGTCCTTCCACACTTTACAAACAAAATTTAAAGTACCATCCTCAATGTTTTTGTCATACATGCAACTCTATTCCTATTTTAAATCCAATGCAATAATATCTAATTTACGTACCACATTGCTGCTCCTCTCGGACACTGAACTTTTTTGGCTAGACCCGCACACCACCACGAAACCCATCTCGTTGTTTTATCGATTGCTCAATACACCGACTGGAATAATACGCTGGAAGTTTCACAACACTTGGAAAAAGACCTTTCTATGCAATTTACCCCCTCGCAATGGGCCATGGCACATTTGTTTTCGTCTGGAGCCTCGAGGTGTGCAACACTGATAGAAACGCAAAGAAAAGTACTATACTGTTGGTATCTTACGCCCTCAAGGATTAGTCGTTTTGTCCCAAACGCTTGGAAGTCTGCTGGAGATGTTTGTCTGCCCCGGGCACGATGGGTCATATCTGGTGGCACTGTCCACTGATAGCACCATTGTGGAAAGATATATCTCTTCTTGCGTCGGAAGTCTTGGGCAGTCAGATACAGTGCGCACTGGAGATCCTATTGCTGGGAATGGTCCACCTTCCTCGATCACACCTCAAAATGTTATTTATAATTGTCTCTACGACAATGTTGCTTATTGCCCGGAACTGGAAACTGACCGTCGTCCCAACGCAAAGACAGATAGCAACGTTATAATCTCAATATCGTTCTTTCGACTCTAAAGCTAACTTGGCGTGGGGTTTTCGCCCCCCTAAACAGGGTCCATGGGCTATATGGGATATTCATAAAATTTACAAGGCATGTGGTTCGTGATGACATTGATAGTAGAATTACGGCTCTAGGTTACTTTCACACGAGGTTTAAGGAGAGCTTCTTCTGCACTCTCTGCCTCAGAGAAGTTGCCTTCCCCTGCTGATCCTGAGATCCCCTCCCTTTTCCGGTTTAAATTTTTTATTTTTTTATTTATTTTTATTTTTATGTTATTTTATTATAGTTATATGTCATTACAAAAATGTTTGAGAGATACAGCTGCACTTATACTTGAATATTTCATACGATTGTTGTATGTTATTTACAGTGATTACGATGTACACACCTCTCAATAAAAAAATATTTTGAAAGGAACAAATAAAATAAAAAACAAAGTATATTTAAAAAAATAAACAAGTTTTTTTTTGTTTTTGTTTTGTTAATGCAGCAATATTGTTCCCATTTTAATTATAACGTGAACAATAATGCTGCACTAACGATTTTTGTGTGCGGTGCGTTTGTTAAAAATAGCGACATTTTCCCCAAAAAAAAAATGTAACGGGTCCCAATTTCTAATTTTTTTAACAAGCGCACCCCATACAAAATATAACCGCAATTGCTCGCCTCTTAAAATGTGAAAAAAAACACTTTACACATAATAAATTATTGAAAATTCAAATTTTATTGCATTTTTTGTTATAATATACAGACATGACATAACGTATACATATAATAATGACATATTATGAATCTGTGGAGTCTGCCGGAGAGAACGATATATAATATGTCTGGGTCATATATCAAAATATGGCTACAAAACGCGGTTAAACATGATGAGCGAAACCAGTAAAAATGACCTCAGCACAGAGGTGTGAAAAGCCTCAGCAGCGAAAGGGTTAAAAATGATTTTTTTTTACTTTTTGTCCTTGTTTCCTGTCCCCCAGGGCACTACCCGGACCCCCATACACCTTTTATGGCAAATATCTTGCATATATGCCCTCTTGGAGGGCACTCTAAAAATCGAGCGTTCGAGTCCCATTGACTTGCATTGAGTTCGAATCGTGTTCGCGTCGAATTCAAACTTTTTCAAATGTTCGTGTTCGAATGTGAACCGAAGACGAGGGTGTTCGACCCATCACTAGTCATGACGCTGTAATACACTTTAAAAGTATTTTGAGATGGTGTAATACAAGTCGCTAGAAGAGCAGATGTTACATACTGCAGATGTAGCAGGTGGCTAATACAGAGTAGGGATGTGCATGATTTTTTTTCATTTCGTTTCCTTTCGGGGGTTTTTCAGGGTTTTTTTTTTTTTTCGTTTCGGATAATTTCAGACAGTTTTTCTTTCATTTCGATTCAATGATTCGGATCGATTCGGTGATTCGGATCAGTTCACCGATTCGGATCATTTTGCCGATTCAGATGATTTCGGGTGATTCGGATCAGTTGATTTTTCGCTTTTTTATGAGTTATTTAATTTTTTATTGCTTATTTAAGAATGGGAAGTAGCTTACTACCAATACTTAACTTATTTATTCTTTTAGGATTTCTAGGTATTTTTTGGGTGAAATTTTAGGTTTCCTAACTTTTTTAAAGAAACAAGGCATTTTAACCCAATCGTTCCACTAAGTAATTTTTCCCATCAAGCAAGCATTCTTACATCGCTTCCTCACCCATCAGACTTAGGCAGCAACTCATTCTGGCTTCTCCTGGACTTGAAGAACACAGGCCTCCATCGTTCCACTAAGTAGTTTTTCCCAGCAAGGTGATTTCTCAGACTAATTTCTATCTCCCATACTTAGCCTCCTATGCTTTTGAATGCTTAATATGACTGCACTGTAATTTGTCAGCGTATGTGTGTTTATATATATATATATTATTTTTTGTATATATTTATAGGATATATGTATTAAGTGT
Organism: Leptobrachium leishanense; assembly: GCA_009667805.1. Lineage (NCBI taxonomy): Eukaryota > Metazoa > Chordata > Amphibia > Anura > Megophryidae > Leptobrachium > Leptobrachium leishanense. The sequence goes on along the minus strand of CM019065.1, from coordinate 53,928,116 downwards.
GTGTGTTTCTCCATATGTATTCAGTCCTGTGCTGGTAGACCTAATTGCTACTCTGTATACATGTATGCATATTTTTCTCTATGTATTCAGTTTATGTGCAGCTAGGCACATTTGCCACTGCTCAATTTACCTTAGAACCATTTGTTCTTATCTATTCCCCCCCCCCCGGTCTGAACCACTGAGTTTACGAATCTTATTGCACCCCAAACCCCCTCTGATCTTGTGTGTCCTTTTTTTTTCTTTTTTTTTTTTTTCTCAGCAAGCATTCTTACATCGCTTCCTCACCCATCAGACTTAGGCAGCAACTCATTCTGGCTTCTCCTGGACTTTGTTCCCACCGTACCCTCCCCTCACCCACCCGCCACACGGTTTTCATTTGATTTATACCCTCCTATCACACTCCTTACGCAGCTGCACTACATTCCCTCATTAAATCCCTGCTTCCTCTACTCTCGCCCACCCAACTACTCTCACCCCCACCTTTCTCTATAATGTATATACCACTACTGCTTCTCTTTTCTCTCTCCTCCCTTCTCTCCAAAGCTATCCTCGCCCTCTATACACCTTTCCAATTGCCCCAGGATGAAAATCAAATCCCTATACACCCCAGCCTACTTGGTTCTTCTAACCTGTCAGCTGAGTGCTGGTGGAGAGTACTAAAGTCCAGCCCTCCTACCCCCACTCAGAGATTTAATACTGTGCAATTACAGTATCACCAAAAGAAAACTCTGTCCAAATTTCTATTCATTCTGCTACTTTCCCTGGCAAACTATGTGGAATCTAACCCTGGTCCTATAGGGGACACAACCTTTAGTGTCCCCACTAAAAAAGGCCTCTCATTCGTGCACTGTAACATCCGAAGTTTACTCCCTAAATTGGATGAGCTTCAGGCTTGGTGTTGCTATTACAAACCCAAAGTCATTGTGCTCACTGAGTCATGGTTAACCCCAAAAGTACCAGACTCTGCCATATCAATACAGGGGTATTTATGTTATAGAAAAGACAGAGCAAAGAGAGGAGGGGGAATTGTTATTTATGTTGAGGAGTCCTTAAAGTTCACCCCCTTACAATCTTCTAGCTCTCCTGTCATCTTTGATTTCCTCTCTGGTATAATTGAGATCCCATTCACTAAATCAATCATTGTTGCTAGGTTCTATCGTCCACCGAGCTCTCCAGTGCGCTCCCTCTCTGACATATCTCAAATCCTTAATAACCTACTTACCCAAAACCAAAAAAGTGAACTGCTGGTCCTTGGCGATTTTAATACAGATTGGCTAAATCCTAAAAACAATAAACACTGCACACCTTATAAAACTTTGCAGCTAACTCAATTAATCTCCTCCCCCACTCGCATTAATATGAAAAGCCCTAACCATACCTTGCTGGACTGGATTCTCTCCTCATCTCCTGATAGAATACAGGAGGCAGGCGTTCTTGCTAATAGCTTTAGTGACCATTGTCTAGTGTACTGCGTGCGCAAAATAAAGGCCTTGAAATCTCCCGCAAAGGTAATAACCACCAGGTCTTTCAAGAAATTTATTCTTGAATCCTTCCTAAGTGATCTCATACAGCTCCCCTGGTACAGACTAAACCTAATCCCAGACCTAGACTGTGCAGTTGTATACTTTCAGTCTGAGCTCCTGCAAGTCTGGAATTCCCATGCCCCGCTGCGTAAAGTGCGAGTAAAAGGGGCCCATCTCCCCTGGGTTACAGCTGACCTCACGCATATGTACCAGTTTAGAGACTCCCTGTGGTCAAAGTTCAAGAGTACTGGATCCATGAACGATCACTGTGAATACCAAAAATGCCGGAATGAATGCACAAAAGAAACAAAAATGGCTAAAGCCCAATACTTCAATGAAAATTTAAACAATAACATATCAAACCCCAGAAATTTTTGGAAAATCATAAGTAACATACAAGCACCCCCAGCCACTCCCAACCAGCTGCTTTAAAAGTAAACAACCAAACTGTACAACACCCCCTAGATGTAGCAAATGCTTTTAATAATTATTTTGTTGGATGCGCCACCACCCTCATTGCTAAGCTAGGAAATGACACGCAATCAGAAAGGCCGCACGCAGGTCAGGACCCACCAACAGTGCAAAGACCCCGTAACCCAGAGAAATTCAGTTTTAGGCCAGTGCCTGTCAGTGCCATCACTAAACTTCTCCATAACCAAAAAATGAAATACCAGTCTGGACCTGATCAAATCCCAGCAATGCTGCTGAAAATCAGTGCACCAGCAATTGCAAAACCTGTCACAACCCTGATTAATGAATCACTGGCGACTGGATACATACCCAAACTCTGGAAGACTGCAAGGGTGGTACCTATCCATAAAAGTGGAGACAATACTTTGGTATCCAACTACCGCCCAATATCACTGCTCCCTGTAATGTCAAACATTCTGGAAAAATGTGTCTACACTCAATTACGTGATTATTATCAGTATCAGAACTATTTACCCCCAGATCAATCAGGCTTTCGTCCAAACCATTCAACTACAACTGCCCTTTTAAAAGTTTGTAATGATATCCAAGTGGGCATGGAACAAGGAAATCTAACTGGTGCCATCTTCCTTGACTTTGCCAAGGCTTTTGACACAGTAGACCATGGCATCCTATTACAAAAACTTAAAAACTCTGGTATTGGTGATAGTACGTTAACCTGGTTCCAATCATATGTGTCTGCTAGGTCTCAAATTGTGTCCATTTCTGACAGCACTTCCCTTCCCCTCCCAGTCACGTGCCGTGTACCCCAAGGCTCGATACTTGGCCCCCTGCTATTCACAATATTCATAAACGATCTGCCCAATGTCTGCAAAGCTTCAACTGTACACATATACGCAGACGACACTGTAATCTATACCAGCAAACCAAATCTCCCACAGCTGGAGGCCGTGCTGCAAGAACAATTCACAGGGGTAGAAAAGTGGATCGCAAATAACAAACTTTTTCTAAATACTGACAAAACTGTTACAATGTTCTTTGGAACCGCACCTAAACTACACAAATTGCAAACACCCCATCTATGTGTTGGGACAAAATCAAATGGCACGCTGACCACAGTCACTTCTCTCAAATACCTAGGTATGTGGTTAGACCCAAATCTATCTTTTGGCCCCCACATCGAAAAACTCTCATCTAAACTCTACCCCAAACTAGGTGCCCTGTACAGAAACAAATCCTGCCTGAGCCCCGCGGTAAGAAAGCAGATTGTACAACAAATGCTTATGCCAGCCATTGAATACGGAGATGTAGTGTATGCAGCCGCCCCACAAACACACCTCCAGAAACTTAATACATTGTATAACTCATTCTGTCGCTTTGTGCTACAATGTAACTACATGACACACCATTGTGACATGTTAAAAGAACTAAACTGGCCATCACTGGACTCTAGACGCACCCTTCACCTTTCCAACCTGGTGTTTAAGAGCTTTTCTGGGAAGCTACCACCCTACCTGAATATGCTGCTTCCCCCGGCAGTTCCCTCATCCTATAACCTCAGATCCAGGACCAGCACCTTACTTGCAATACCGCAATACAAAAAGAAAATGGCTCGATCCTCATTTTCCTACAGAGCACCGCAAATATGGAATAACCTCCCAGACAACGTCAAATCTTCCCCCAGTCTAAAGTCCCTTAAGACTTCCCTATTAACATACCTCAATACGAAATGCACCTGTAAACAGGTAACATAGTGACTTTATTTCCTCCATATTTATTTTTCTGTTAATCTGTGTATTTGGTCTTGTGTTAATATCTTGCATTTTACTATTTTGTATTTCTGTAACCACTCAATGTTCTCGAACCCAGGACATACTTGAAAACGAGAGAAATCTCAATGTATCCTTCCTGGTAAAATCCTTTATAAATAAATAAAAATAAATAAATAAATATGAATCCACACACTGCTGGGAAGCACCTCTCTGGAGATTGATTCATTGATTTGGATCGATTCATTTTTTAGGCTGGGGTCAGACGAGCGCACTGACTGCGCACAGTAACGGACATACTTTTTAACTGATGAGATTGTGGTTACATTGTATCGGTTCATTTTGACTGATATTGAGAAAGAAAGAAAACAAAACTGTATGCAGTTGTTTCTATACGTCCATCTAGCTTTTTCACGTTGATGCCATTTTAGCGTCCGTTGCAACAGGCATTGCGCGCATGAAAAAGTAGGCACGTGCTTTGTATGTTGTTCTCTATTGACTCCTTTGAAAAGCTACAATGGACAGCAAACAGTGCGGTCAGACGGACGCAAAAAGTGCGCTCGTCTGACGCAGGCCTTAATCAGTTTTTTTCAGCTTTTTTTGAGTTATAATTAATGCAGCATTTGAATCCACACACTGCTGGGAAGTTCCTGGCAGTGTGCGAATTCATATGCTGCATTAATTATACTGCAGAGAGGTGCTGCAGCATATGAATCCGCACACTGCCGGGCAGCGCCTCTCTGCAGTATAATTAATGCAGCATATGAATTCGCACACTGACGGGAACTAATGAAAAGAAAAAAAACTAACTGAACAAAAAATGAATCGATCCGAATCAATGAATCGATCTCCAGAGAGGTGCTGCCCGGCAATGTGTGGATTCATATGCTGCATTAATTATACTGCAGAGAGGCGCTTCTCCTCAGTGTGCTGATTCAGATGCTGCATTAATTATACTGCAGCGAGGCACTTCCCTAAAAAAACGAAAAACCAACTGATCCGAATGACCTTTAATGATCCGAATCGGAGAAATGATCCGAATCGGCGAAATGATCCGAATCACAGAAATGATCCACATCACCAAATCGAATCGATTCAAAATTGTGTGTGCTGTCTAAATTCCTAAAAAACAAATATTCTCTGTTCACTTCTTTGCCTTTGTTATGTGGTTCATATAATGTTATGTTGACAGCTGTGGATTAAGTAGCAACAGTAGTTAAATAAAATCAGTAATTTGTTAGGGGTTTCCTTAACAATACTCAATAGGGTTAAAATCGGAAAGGGGTGGAACTAGAAATTGGAGGGATTAACCAAATTCATCGTTTTAACCATTTAGTTTCCTTTAAAAAACTCATCCTAATTCTAGTCTCCCTCCAATCCCCATGAGATGTAACATGAATCCAGCAAGTCACGCGATCACAGTCCACTGGCTGCTCCAGCCAATCCAGTGACTATAAATGCTGTAAGGCAAGGGTCAGCAGCCTTGGCCCTCCAGATATGTTTTAACTACAGTACATCTCCCGTAATACTCAGCCACTCATTCGATTTGGTGATCCTGATGGAAACTATAGTTCCAAAACATCTGGAAGGCCAAAGTTGCTAACCCTTGCTGTATGTCATTGAAAACCATTGATGGGTCTTAATTCCCAAAAGTCCTGAGAACCTCAGGTTATAGGCAGGGGCTGAGACCTTGCAGTCAATGGGTTGATTCAGCTCTCAGAGGATGAAGAGGGACCAGAAGTGTGACCTTTCAGATAAGATTGAGTAATCACAATGTGTAGATTGTCCCTTTACATGTGCAAGATGTTATCCAATGCTTAGAAACATAGAAAATGTCAGCAGATAAGAACCTTTCGGCCCATCTAGTCTGCCCAATTACATGGATACTTTTTTCTTTGTTATGTTCTACACATGTTGTTGGGCTGGATGCATTTGGTGGTTGCAGCCAACCCTTCGGGGAATAGGCGCGACCCCACCCCTCCTGCACTACATGGATACTTTACCTGGATTTATCACATATAAAACCATCTCCACTAGCCTTTTTCCTAGAATTTGTTAACAGCAGTTCTCAAGGAACCTGTTGACAGTCATGAATACTTTCCAAGAAAGTAACAGCTGATAGGTACAATACACCCGAGTGAAACAAAGAATCGTTTTGTCAAACATATGTATGGGAGGTAAACATTCATGCAGTTGTCTCAGTGGTTTGTACTCCTCTCCAACAATTGCTTTTGTTCAGGACACCCAATTATCACCATACACTGTGACAGGGTGACTAGTAGGGATGAGCCGAACACCCCCCGAGTTCGGTTCGGGCCCGATCCCGAACTTCCCATATGTTCGGACTCGAACTCCATGCAAGTCAATGGGGCTGAAAATTCGGTTTTTAGAGTGCCCTCCAAGAGGGCATATATGCTAGATATTTGCCATAAAAGGTGTATGGGGGTCCGGGTTGTGCCCTGGGGACAGGAAACAAGGACGAAAAGTTAAAAAAAACTTTTTAAAGGGACAGTGAGTTTTCCATGAAATAAGGGTTAAAAATAAAAACAAAAAATTACTTCAACTATCGTGCGTAGGAGGTCCCCATAACCTGCCCGTGAAGTGGTGGATTTCTAGGATGTATGGAAACACTTAAAAACAAAAAAATGACGTTTCAAATGACGGTAAATGCTTTTCCTTTAATCTATCCATAAACAACTGCTTGGGGCGGCAGTCTGTATGAAAAGAGGAGACATTTTCGTACACGCAGAAAAAGTTTACAGATTTTTTTGGCTAAATTATTGTGAAACTTATGCAGGCTTTGGATGAAAGTAACAATAGGTGCTTCAAAGTTGGTCCTTTAGCGTCCCCAACAGTGCCGTCACACCGTAACCCCTCTGAGGATATGAATCTGATACAGGCGTCAGTGGCAGTGCACCCAAATATTGTGCTTTTGGTGCCAGGCCTGCAAGTACTATCATACAGTAACCCCTCTGTGGTATTGTGGTAGAATGCAGGGGTGAACCTTGCGGTCCTATATTAAAAAGATATGTATCTGGTTAAGGCGTTAGTGCACCCAGATATTCTGCCTTTGGTGCCAGGCCAGCAAGTATCATCATACAGTAACCCCTCTGTAGTATTGTGGAAGAATGCAGGGGTGGACCATGTGGTCCTATATTGAAGAGATATGATTCTGGTCAAGGCGTCAGTGCACCCAGATATTCTGCCTTTGGTGCAAGACTGCCAGGCCAGCAAGTATCATCATACAGTAACCCCTCTGTGGTATTGTGGAAGAATGCAGGGGTGGACCATGTGGTCCTATATTGAAAGATATGATTCTGGTCAAGGCGTCAGTGCACCCAGATATTCTGCCTTTGGTGCAAGACTGCCAGGCCACCAAGTATGATCATTCAGTAACCCCTCTGTAGTATTGTGGAGGAATGCAGGGGTGAACCTTGCGGTCCTATATTGAAAAGTTTTTTATCTGGTAATGGGCGTCAGTGCACCCAGATATTGTGCCTTTGGTGCCAGGCCAGCAAGTGTCATCATACAGTAACCCCTCTGTGGTATTGTGGAAGAATGCAGGGGTGGACCATATGGTCCTATATTGAAAAGATATGATTCTGGTCAAGGTGTCAGTGCACCCAGATATTGTGCCTTTGGTGCCAGGCCAGCAAGTATCATCATACAGTAACCCCTCTGTGGTATTGTGGAAGAATGCAGGGGTGGACCATGTGGTCCTATATTGAAAAGATATGATTCTGGTCAAGGCGTCAGTGCACCCAGATATTGTGCCTTTGGTGCCAGGCCAGCAAGTATCATCATACAGTAACCCCTCTGTGGTATTGTGGAAGAATGCAGGGGTGGACCATGTGGTCCTATATTGAAAAGATATGATTCTGGTCAAGGCGTCAGTGCACCCAGATATTGCGCCTTTGGTGCCAGGCCAGCAAGTATCAGCATACAGTAACCCCTCTGTAGTATTGTGGAAGAATGCAGGGGTGGACCATGTGGTCCTATATTGAAAAGATATGATTCTGGTCAAGGCGTCAGTGCACCCAGATATTATGCCTTTGGTGCCAGGCCAGCAAGTATCATCATACAGTAACCCCTCTGTAGTATTGTGGAAGAATGCAGGGGTGGACCATGTGGTCCTATATTGTAAAGATATGATTCTGGTCAAGGCGTCAGTGCACCCAGATATTCTGCCTTTGGTGCCAGACCAGGAAGTATCATTATACAGTAACCCCTCTGTGGTATTGTGGAAGAATGCAGGGGTGAACCTTGCGGTCCTATATTGAAAAGTTTTTTATCTGGTAATGGGCGTCAGTGCACCCAGATATTGTGCCTTTGGTGCCAGGCCAGCAAGTGTCATCATACAGTAACCCCTTTGTGGTATTGTGGAAGAATGCAGGGGTGGACCATGTTGTCCTATATTGAAAAGATATGATTCTGGTCAAGGCGTCAGTGCACCCAGATATTGTGCTTTTGGTGCCAGGTCTGCAAGTGCCATCATAATACAGTAACCCCTCTGTGGTATTGTGGAAGAGTGCAGGGTTGGACCCTGCGGTTCATAAAATTAAAATGATATAAATCTGCCACAGGCGTCAGTGTAGCCAAATATTGTGCCTTTCTTGGCAGCAAGTGCCTTCACACCGTAACCCTTTTGTGGCATTATGGAAGAGTTCAGTGCTAGAGGTTTTGTGAATGCAGAAGAGGACATCCCCGATCTATTCCATTACTTCAGCATCAGGGCATTGATAGCTGCTGATCCAGGACTGATTCATTTTTATAAATGTCAGCCGGTCTACAGAGTCGGTGGAGAGACGCACTCTTTTGTCTGTGACAAAACCTCCAGCGGCACTGAACGTCCTTTCGGAAAGCACGCTAGATTAAGGGCAACCTAGTAGCTGCATAGCATATTGGCTAAATTCTGGCCAGTGATCCAATCTCAACACCCAGTAAGCCAGTGGATCATCTGCTGGAAAGATATCCAGGTCTGCCCTTGCCCCTAGGTAGTCCTGCACCATATGGTGAAGACGCTGGCAATGGGTGCCTACATTTGACGTCCCTGGGCGTCGAGGACTAAAAAATTTAAAAAATGCATCAGTCAAGCGGCCCTGGCCTTCACCGCTATTCCTCTGATCATCTGCAGCCTCAGAAGCACGTGTGTCAGCACTTGGTAATATACCAGTGCCTGGAAAGGTGTTACACAAGTGTCGCTTTAGAGCGTCCTCAAGTTTTTTCATCCTGTGCTCCCTCTGTGCGGGCAGGATGAGCTCTGCAACTTTACCCTTGTATCGTGGATCTAGAAGGGCTGCCAACCAGTAATGATCCCTCTCCTTTATAGCACGAATCCTGGGGACCTTTAGCAGGCTTTGCATCATTAGGGAGCCCATGCAGCATAGGTTGGAGGTGGCATTAGCTTCCAAGTCTTCCTGGTCAATGAGGATGACTGTATCGTGCACTTCCTCCTCCCAGCCATGCACTAGCCCTTGTGTTTCTGGGCACACGAAACACTCCCTTGAGGAATCCCCACCTTCAATGCCCCCACTACTGAAATATTCTGCCTCCTCCTCCTCCTGTCTGATCTGAGTAGGACCCGCTGGAATGCTGTCTGCGGAAAGACTGGGGCCTTGAGAGCTAGGGAAGGCCTCCTCTTCCTCCCGCTGCTCTGCCTCTAGTGCCACATCTATAATTCCCCGCAGAGTGTGCTCCTGCAGGAACACTAAAGGAATTGTGTCACTGATGCATGCACTGTCCCTGCTCACCATCCTCGCTGCCTCCTCAAATGGTGATCCTTGATCATCAGCCACTGCGGGGGGGAAAAGAAAACAAGTTGACCTGAACCTGTCCTTGTGCCATACTCACACAGGTACACGTTGATGGCCCTCTGCTGCTTGTGCAGACACTGCAGCATTGCTAATGTCGAGTTCCACCTGGTGGGCATGTCACAGATCAGACGGTTTGTGGGAAAGTGGAATTCTCTTTGAATTTCTGCCAGGCGAACGCTTGCTGGGAATGACCGTCTGAAGTGGCTGCAGACTTTTCTGGCCTGGATGAGAAGCTCTGGCAGCCCTGGGTACTTGGTTAGGAAACGCTGTACCACTAGATTTAGGACGTGTGCTAGGCATGGTACATGCGTCAATTTACCCTTGCGTAGGGCGGAGAGAAGGTTGCTGCCAATATCGCAGATGATCATTCCCAGCTGAAGCTGGTGTGGTGTTAATCATCTCTGCACTGCCCCTGCAGAGCTGACAGAATTTCTGGCCCAGTGTGGCTCCTGTCCCCTAAACAAACCAGCTTAAGCACAGTATGGCATCTTTTTGCTTGAGCCATTGCGTAGACCCTGTCAGGTGTCGATTTAACTGCCACTTCGCCAGAGACAGAGAAGGAGGAGGAGGAGGAAGAGGTGGTGGAGCAGACAGACCTCATACAAGCAGCTTTCTGGAGGCGTGGTGGATGAACAAGCTCCAGCACAGAGCCCCGTCTTGGATCTCTCCCAGCTGCAATCAGAGTTACCCAGTTTGCCGTGAAGGAAATGTAACGACCCTGTCCATGCTTGCTGGACCACGTGTCTAAAGTCACATGCACCTTGTTGCTGACTGCCTTTCCAATGACTGGATCACATTGTCTTCCACGTGCTGGTATAGTGCTGGAATGGCCTTGCGTGAAAAGTAATGGCGTTTTGGAACCTGCCACTGTGGTACAGCACATTCAGCAAATTCACGGAAGGGAGCAGAGTCCACCAGCTGGAAAGGCAGCAGCTGCAATGCGAGTAATTTTGCTAAGCTGGCATTTAGACGCTGTGCTTGGGGATGGTTGGGACTATATTTTTTCTTTCGCTGCAGCAGCTGCGGCAACGTAATCTGACTGCGTAAATCTTCAGATGCTGGGATGATGTCACATTGTGAGGAAGGACCTGGTACATCCATTACTGTAGCATCATCCCTGTCGGTGGAGGTTGTAGGCAATGACATGGCAGGACATATAGTGGAGGTAGAGACAGATGATGAGGAGGAGGACCTACACAAAGTTTTGCGCCAACGGGATGTGTTGGAGTTGTTCATATGTCACCTCAAGCACGTGGTACCCAAGTGTCCAGTTTCTTTCCCACGCTTAAGCCTCATCTGACATAGATTACAAATAGCAATGCTGCGCTCTACTGCACATTTCTTAAAGAACTCACAGACAACAGAGTTCCTGCATGTGTTCTTTGAGACAACAGCGCTCTGCACCGGAGCAGCTCTGATATGTGATGCCTTGGACTGGCTAGTGCTATGGTTGGTCACAGAGGATGTTGTGCCTCGTGTTTGCTGTGCCTCCTCCTCCCCCTCTTCCTCACTTAATTCCTCTGTTCGATCAGGCACCCAGGTGGAGTCAGTGACCTCATCATCATTGTCATCATCACCCCCTATCTCCTCGTCACTGGAGCCAACTTGGCAGTATGCTGCAGCTGCTGGAGCAACATGAGTGCCAGTTATTTGTGTGTCATCACTCTCACCCCCTTCCTCTAGGTTGATTATACTCCCTTCCTCAACCTCAGAGATTGAATCAGAGCACTGTACTTGCTGCGCATCCTCAAGCAGCATGTCACTCTCATTGTAGTCAAACAATTCAGCTGACTCCTCCGTGTGTGATAGCGAGGCTACGGCAGGAGTAGCTGTGGACATGGAGGCTGCATTAGATGCTTTGGCAGCTGAGGTGGACTGTAAAGCACTAGAAGCCTGGCTGGCAGAGGACTCGGAGGATGAGGATGGCCTGGTTAGCCAATCCAACAAGTCCTCTGTATGTTGCTGCTGCTTAAGACGGCCAGCACCAGTTAGAAAGGTCTCTTATCTGTGTCTGGGAGCGTCTGAATGTCCTTTTTGTTCTTTCAGACATGGTGAGTGATATATAGATTAATATATTCAGAACTCTGATTAAACTCTGGTATAAAGATTTAAAGAACTCTGGTATAACTCAGTGAGACACCCTGATAGCTGGCAGCCAGTGACAAGACACAGATTACAAGTCTCAGACACCTCCTATAAATCAGTGAGACCCCTTGATGGGTGGCAGCCAGTGAGAACACAAGGATTATAACAATTCCCAAATGTTTTGTAGAAATTAGTGAGCCCCAAAATACTGCGTGGTACTGGCTGTGTGACAAGACACAGATCACCTCAATTCCCAAATGTTTTGTAGAAATTAGTGAGCCCCAAAATACTGCGTGGTACTGGCTGTGTGACAAGACACAGATCACCTCAATTCACAAATGTTTTGTAGAAATTAGTGACACCCATAATACTGCGTGGTACTGGCTGTGTGACAAGACACAGAACACCTCAATTCACAAATGTTTGGTAGAAATTAGTGACACCCAAAATACTGAGTGGTACTGGCTGTGTGACAAGACACAGATCACCTCAATTCACAAATGTTTTGTAGAAATTAGTGAGCCCCAAAATACTGCGTGGTACTGGCTGTGTGACAAGACACAGATCACCTCAATTCACAAATGTTTTGTAGAAATTAGTGACACCCATAATACTGCGTGGTACTGGCTGTGTGACAAGACACAGATCACCTCAATTCACAAATGTTTGGTAGAAATTAGTGACACCCAAAATACTGCGTGGTACTGGCTGTGTGACAAGACACAGATCACTTCAATTCACAAATGTTTTGTAGAAATTAGTGACACCCAAAATACTGCGTGGTACTGGCTGTGTGACAAGACACAGATCACCTCAATTCACAAATGTTTTGTAGGAATTAGTGACACCCAAAATACTGCATGGTACTGGCTGTGTGACAAGACACAGATCACCTCAATTCACAAATGTTTTGTAGAAATTAGTGAGCCCCAAAATACTGCGTGGTACTGGCTGTGTGACAAGAGACAGATCACCTCAATTCACAAATGTTTTGTAGAAATTAGTGGGCCCCATAATACTGCATGGTACTGGCTGCGTGACAAGACACAGATCACCTCAATTTACAAATGTTTTGTAGAAATTAGTGACACCCAAAATACTGCGTGGTACTGGCTGTGTGACAAGAGACAGATCACCTCAATTCACAAATGTTTTGTAGAAATTAGTGGGCCCCATAATACTGCATGGTACTGGCTGCGTGACAAGACACAGATCACCTCAATTTACAAATGTTTTGTAGACATTAGTGACACCCAAAATACTGCGTGGTACTGGCTGTGTGACAAGAGACAGATCACCTCAATTCACAAATGTTTTAAAGAAATTTGTAAACTCCAAAAAAACTTGCTGGCACAGTGACAAGACACAGAAGATCACCTCAATTCACAAATGTTTTAAAGAAATTTGTAAACCCCAAAAAACTTGCTGGCACAGTGACAAGACACAGAAGATCACCTCAATTCACAAATGTTTTCAAGAAATTTGTAAACCCCAAAAAACTTGCTGGCACAGTGACAAGACACACATCACCTAAATTCCCTGATATTTGGTAGAAATGAGACCCCCCCAGAACCCCCCCAGTAGTGTGGCAGACCGGCAGTAACAACACACAACTATCTCCTCTGAAATCTCCTCTGAAATGCGTTCAAAATCGGCGCGTGGAAACGTTATATAGTGTGCTGCGGGACTTAGCTCTGTGAGCCCATGATTGGGCAAAATTTGCCCAATCAGGACTCTGAGCCGTGATTGGCATATTGTTGAACCTGTCTTGCACCAGACCTGTGGTCAGGTGCAAGGCTGTAGCCAATTACGAGCTTCAGGCCAGTGGGAAAATGCATTGTGGTCCATTGTGATGCATTGTGGTCGAACATGCGGCGAACACCCGGAAATGTTCGGAGTTCGCAATCTAATCGAACAGGGTAAGTTCGGGTCGAACTCCGAACCGTCCGAACCGAACAGCTCATCCCTAGTGACTAGGGGTAAGGTGATGGATCTCCCGCTTATAAACAGATGGATGGAAAATTCCCTTCTCCACTCTTTATAGGGCTAATTCCAGGCTTTCTGATAATTTAGACTGCCCAGCTCTTCATAGTATCCTGAGGTTCTCCCTAGTGGTGTGTCAGTATTTAAAGGAAAGTGGGGTAATCCTAAATGGGCGCTGCACTCAGGAATTTCTCTGACTGGAGAAATGCAGATAAATGTTCCAGGTTGAACAAGCTCTTAAGCACAGAAATGTAAAACAGAAATGTAAAACAGAATAGTCTATTCGTAAATAAAATATTTGTAGGTCTGATAGAAATACAATGCCGTGTGTGTAGAAGGTTGTATAAATAGCAAAACTCTTGGTAAGGAACTGTGATACAGGTTTATACAGTTTTGGTGAGGAACTGTGGTACAGGTTTATACAGTTATAGCATGGAGTTCATACAAAAACATAACTGTATAAACCTGTATCACAGTTCCTCACCAAAACTGTATAAACCTGTATCACAGTTCCTTACCAAGAGTTTTGCTATTTATACAACCTTCTACATACACGGCATTGTATTTCTATCAGACCTACAAATATTTTATTTACGAATAGACTATTCTGTTTTACATTTCTGTTTTACATTTCTGTGCTTAAGAGCTTGTTCAACCAGGAACATTTATCTGCATTTCTCCAGTCAGAGAAATTCCTGAGTGCAGCGCCCATTTAGGATTACCCCACTTTCCTTTTGTTACTTCTTGGTAGATTAAGGCACTACCTACATATCCTCGAAAGGCGGCAGCACCACCGCTCATACCTCAGTGACAGGCGCCATCTGTAGTTTCCTACCCAAGTTCCCACATATACACCGTGTGTCAGTATTTGGCTGAGACCAGCAGAGAAGTATTGTCACCCCTACTTCTTAGGGAAGTTAGCAAACCTTTTCTTTGATTGTTTTGAACTGATAAGCAGTCTACCTGCCCAGAGCTGCTAGTGAGTAGAAAAAACCCACACATATGTCTAGTTAGGCTTCTAGGAAGGAGTAGGTTTTACTTCTGTTTTGTTATTTTCTATTTGAAACTGTGACCTGAAGCTGTTGATGGTGGGAACAATAAACACACCTTCAAAAGCTTGAAAACGGAGACTACAGTGGCTATATCACAACTCATAACACTGATTTATGTCCCAGAGTTATCTGTAACATACAATGGGCATGGGTATTATAAAATCCCAGCAAACTAAACATTTTAACATTTGTTATGTTCTTAGAATGGCTGGTGTCATCAGTGAGCACTAAACTGTTTGATATTTTGAAACTCTTTTACCTGTTAGCTTTAAAGGTTCCAAAATTCCATTAAGGTGAATAACTATAGGTCTAATAGGTGTCGTGTTCATCACTTTTATGTGTATGCTAGTAGCTTTTTGCTAACACATATAATTTGAAACAAATAGTGAAAAAGGAAGTACTAGCTCACAAAGTAATGTTGTATAAAATATTTTAATATCACACGTCATTAAATATCACAAATATATAATCCCAAAAATGCAAACAGAAAAATGGGTCAACGGCTTTGGTTTACTATCCAATACACTAAGATGTAATGGGTTCTCATCATGGAGAATCTCAAAAAGAAAACAGAGACATTAGCAGTATAATGTAAGTTGTATTGATTATCAGTTTCATAAAAACAATAAGGAGGTGGCGAAATAGATACACGTGGTATTGAACCAAAACTGGGCTCACAGTATAAACGCTTGTAAGGTCATTATGGCATAGCAATCAGCCAAGTTGTTGTTGTTGATGACTTGATGGTTGTTCCTCTAAGGTTAGACATAAGTTTGACTCGAGCATGTAAATAGAAGTAACATACAATAGTGCATGTTGTTTGTTAAGCTGAGCATGAAGTATACCATATGCGGATACACACACACATTTTATGCAGCCAGATATAGGGACATCGCATGCAGCTTGTTTTGGAATAAGGATACCATCTTCTAAAAGTCTCAGCGCACATTTCACCTGGATTAGATACGCCTTCTTCAGTTGGTGTTCAGGATGGTATTAAATGAGTAGAAGAATGAAAAGTAGAATACAGGTAGAAAAAGTAGAATACCTGTTATCTAGAATGCTCTGGACCATGAGCATTCCAGATGTCAGATTCTTTCAGATTCAGAATCCTGGAGAATCCGAGGTTTCAGAGTAAGGAGATCGTAGCAGGAGACACATGATCTCCTTCCTGCACCGCCGAGCGTGTACCACAAACCAGGAGCACTGGGCGGGTTACTCCCCAGACATGATGCTCAAAGTCAGCGTGACTTCCTTCAGCATGACACATGTTGGGGATGCCCAGAGGCTTCCAGTGTGTGCTGCGGTCTGCTGTAGTGCTTGGGAACAGGGTTCTTGAGCAACAATGACTGTACGGAGCACCCCTAATATGGAATCACTAAAATCTAGACAGATCTGAAAATTCGGGTTTTTGGAGTCTTCCAAAATTAAGAGTTCGGGATAAGGGGCGCACGACCTGTACATACAAGACCTTATTTCCAGCGAGATGTTAGTGATATTGAGTGGAGCTGTTATATTCCATGGCTACTTTGGTAACCATAATAGCTCCTCTGCTATTCCAACCACACATCAAACTTTGCTTGCAGCTCTGCTCTTACAGCAGGTTACTGTTAATTTATTTTGCAGCCAGAAGGATACGGAGCGATTCCATGGTATCTTGTTATTTTCATCAGAAGATTTTTTGTTTTGAAGGCTCTGACATATTGGTGTTCGTAGACTGGACTAAACTGACTAGGCAACATCATGCAATGTCCATCTGCAACTGCAGAGGCCAGTACAGTACAATAATTAATTAAAAGGAGTAATCGTTTCCTAAATATTGGTGAAAAATGTCTGATAATTGAGTTTTTAATTTTTTTCAGGCTTCTTAAAGGGCCGTTCTACACACGCTGAATACTTTAACTTGCCTCCCGTTTCTTTATTTGCTGATATCGCTGTGTGTATAAGAATTTTAAAGGTTATTCTGACCTATCATATTTTCAGTTATTGCTGGTAACTTACTCTGCTTATGTATTTATAAAAAAAACATACATACATTGGTGTGTATTGTTATCTACTCCAGTCACCGTAAACTAGTATTTCTGTAGCTGGGTAATTTGTTCCGCATGTGCACTGCATGTACACTGTATTCATGTTATAGAAAGGACAGAGCAAAGAGAGGAGGAGGAATTGTTATTTGTGTTGACGAGTCCACAAAGTTCACCCCTCTGCAAAACTCTAGCACCTTTGCCACTTTTGATTTCCTTTCTGGTATTATTGAGATCCCTTTCAGTAAACCAATTATTGTTGCTGGATTCTATCGCCCACCAAGCTCTCCAGTGCACTCCCTTTCTGACATAACTCAAATCCTAAGTAATTTGGTAGCTCAAAACCAAAAAAGTGAACTTCTGGTCCTCAGCGATTTTAATGTTGATTGACTGAATCCTAAAAACAATAAACACTGCTCCCAGTTTAAGGCTTTCCAGTTAACACAATTAATCTCCTCCCCCACTCGCATTAATATGAAAAGCCTTGACCATTCCTTGCTGGACTGGATTCTCTGCTCATGTCCTGATAGAATACAGGAGGCAGGCGTTCTCGCTAATAGCTTCAGTGATCACTGTCTAGTGTACTGTGTGTGCAAAATAAAGGCCGCAAAATCTCCCCCAAAGGCAATAATCACCAGGTCTTACAAGAAATGTAATCTTGAATCCTTCCTAAATGATCTCAAACGGCTCACATGGTAAAGGCTAAACCTAATCCCAGACCTGGACTGTGCAATTGAATACTTTCAGTCAGAGCTCCTGCAAGTCTGGATTGCCCATGCCCCACTGTGTAAAGTGAGTGTCAAAGAGGCACATCTCCCGTGGGTTACAGCTGACCTTACACAAATGTACCAGTTTAGAGATTCACTCTGGTCAAATTTCAAGAGTACTGGATCCATGAACGTTCACTGTGAATACCGAAAATGCGGAATGCATGCACAGAGCAAACAAAAATGGCCAAAGCCCGATACTTCAGTGAAAATCTAAACAATAACATATCAAACCCGAGAAATTTTTGGAAAATCATAAGTAACATACAATCGCCCCCTGTCCACTCCCAACCAGCTGCTGTCAAAGTAAACAACCAAACCCTGCAACACCCCCTAGATGTAGCAAATGCCTTTAATAACTATTTCGTTGGATGCGCCAACCTCCTGATTGCTAAGCTAGCAATTGAAACACATTCAGAAAGGCAGCACACAAGTCAATTCCTTCCAACTGTGCAAAAACCCTGTATCAAAGGGAAATTCAGTTTTACACCGGTGCCTGTCAGTTAGGGATGAGCTGTTCAGTTCGATCGGTTCGGAGTTCGACTCGAACATTGGAAGTTTGAAAGTTCGCGAACTTCGAACTTTTTGGCGTGTTAGGTTCAAGATCGAAAAAATAAAAAATTTTGAAAAAAGTATAAAAAAGTGCTTTAAAAATACTAAAAAATCTAGAAAAAAAGAGACTCTTCACTGCAGAATATTATACGCAACGGTTTATTAGATATTGAATTAAAAAACTACCCAGGGCAAGAAAGCACGCATGTGGGCGATGATTACGGACGCAGTCAACGCGGTGAGAGGCAATGGACGGACTGTGTACGTCGTCAAGAAGCGGTATGTATAATAGCATAAAAATATAACATACACATAACACACATTACATACATCTACCAACATATGTCAACACATGCTGCAGCATAATGTATTACCTGTTTGTCAGACAAATGCGACTGTCATAAAATTATTCTGGCTTTATTTAAAATATTTGCACATGTGTACATTTTTCTGAAACTTTCACACCTCAAAATTACATGGTGCAAAAATTCTCACCTCTAAATGACATGTGCTCTCAAACGCCGTAAACAACAGGTGTTAATTAGTGTTTGGAAATAACATGTGCTTTTAATTAGTCTGGTCTAATGAATTTGATACATTGCCTGTAGACTGGGGGTGTCTCCTGAACATGTATCAACAACACCTGTGCTTCTGAATTCTAAGAAGTGTTCATTTCTCTACTAAATGTTCCTCTGATATGCTGTTTAACCCCTTAATCCTTTCACTGCTGAGGCATTTCACCGCTGTGTGCTCAGCACATTTTTAAGGCTTTCGCTCATCATGTTTAAATGCGATTTGAAGCCACATTTTTATTAAATGACCCAGACATATTAGATATCGTTCTTTCCGGCAGACTCCGCAGATTCTTAATATATAATTTTTATATGTATACGTCATGTCCTGCCTGTTTATTATGACAAAAATGCAATAAAAATTGAATTTTCAATCATCTGCAGTGTGTAAAGTGTTTTTTTTTCACATTTTAGCACATGAGCGTTTGCGGTTATGTTTTCTATGGGTTGCGCTTGTACAAAAATTAGAAATGGGGACTTGTTACATTTTGGGGGGGGAATTACGTGATTTTTAGCAAACGCACCCCATAGAAAAAAATCGTTAGTGCAGCATCATTTTTCACATTATAATTGAAATGTGAACAATATTGCTGCATTAATAAAAACAACACACAAAAAAAAACATGTTTTTATTTTATTTATTTATTTATTTTTAATTTATTTATTATTTTTATTATTTATTTATTTTTACTTTTTTACCTAGTCATGTTGGATATCATTCGAAAGGCCATGCTCAGGCCTTTCAAATGACACCCTCCATGACCCACACGGTTCTGGAGATATCGGGGTTCACAGGAACCCCCTATCTCCACCAGGGGATTTCCCCGGGCAGCTAGGGGTTCCCCGGCTATCTGATGTCATCACGCTATGCGTTAGGCTTGTGCACCGATTTTTTTTTTTAGATTCGATTCGATTTTTCGGATTTTTAAACTTTTTGATTCGGCTCGTTTCGACCGATTTCTGTTTCGATTCGGTTCGGCTCTACTCATTTTTCGTGTACATTTTTTTCGGAATTTCGACCATTTTTCGTATTTTCGTGTCACTTTGCTCGTTTTTTGTATCGACTTTTCGTATTTTCGGAAATTTTCGTTTTTCGGAATTCTAAATGGTTTCGGAATATCGACCATTTTTCGTATTTTCGTGTCACTTTGCTCGTTTTTTGTATCGACTTTTCGTATTTTCGGAAATTTTCGTTTCTTCGGAACGTCTGTTAAATTTCGATTTGACACATTTCAAATACATTCGAAAATTCCGAAAATATTTCGTTTCGGCTCGGAAAACTTTTCGGATCTGCCATTTTCGGATCTGAAAAATTTCGGAAAATCGGCCGCATCCGAAAACACGAATCGGGAAATTTCGTGAAAATTCCGGAATTCCGAAACCCGAAACGCACATCCCTACTTCTGACAATAGTCTTGGTAGTTTCAGATATACAGTGATGCACTGTTATTTGTTTTATCCCTGCATACAGAGAACATATACCAGCACAGAACATACATATTCTCTTTTACGTGTCAATCACTTGTTGACTTATTTATACACACCGTGTTACATTGTGTAACTCATTCTGCCGGTTTGTGCTACAATGTAACTACATAACCCACCATTGTGACATGTTAAAAGAGCTAAATTGGCCGTCGCTGGAATCTAGACGCACCCTTCATCTTTCCAACCTGGTGTTTAAGAGCTTTTCTGGGAAGCTACCACCATACCTGAATAGACTGCTTCCCCCAGCAGTTCCCTCATCCTATAACCTCCGATCCAGGACTTGCACTTTACTTGCAATACCACAATATAAAAAGAAAGTGGCTCGATCATAATTTTTCTACAGAGCACCGCAATTATGGAATAACCTCCCAGACACCATCAAATCTTCCCCCAGTACCTTAAGAGATCGTTTTTAATATACCTCAATATAGAATGCACCAAATAAACATGTAAGATTTAGCATTCACATTCGTTTTTAAAACACCTTTTTATTATGTAGACACATTTTTATACATTTTATTGGTTTAAACACCAATTAGACAAATAGCAGCGTTACTATTTTTTTTCCCCTGCAGTTCGGCGGTGTTCAGCGGTCTTCAGCGGTCAGTTCGGTGATTACATCTTCGGTGCACTACGGTAACCGCGAATACTGAATTCACCGAAGGGTTGGCAAAATTTAATCGCCGAGAGTGCTCCGAAGTACAAATTGCTGAAATTTCAGTTCTTTGTGAATAACCCCTTTAGTATAGAAGCGAACTCAGTTCGATAGAAAGACATATTCAAAGAACTGAATAAGAATTGAATGTTAGCTGTACATACTGTAAAAAAGAAAAAATCTTTATTCCTGTTTCTATCACACTTTGCAAAGGGAACAGAGGTTTTAAGTTTATTAAAATTACCATTAAAGCGTTAGCTCAGCTGCCTACCTCAAGCCAAATTTATTTTGCGGAGTTGTTTCCAACTCACACGTTATGAATTTTTCTAGCAAATCTGAAACTAAAGGATAACAATAAGTATAAAGAAGTATCTAGTGCAAGAATCAGTATCATCTGGTGGTAAGGATACAATTTAGAGAACAGTTTGGGGAATAATTTTGGGATCTTTACTCAGTTTTACACTTTAAGAGAATATCATTTCAAATCGTTTTTTGTTGGATTTATACAGTGCAGCATATTTATTATCCAACTTATTCTCATCCTGTCAACCTTTCTAATTTTAACAGAACATCAAATGGACTAAGCTGTTATCTAGGAAGTTGGAGACTCCACGTGTTCCCATTAAGAAATCAGTAAGGAGCGGTACTGAAGCCAACGCCAGACTTTTCTCCTGGACTCACAGACTTCAGAGAAGCAGATATGTACCATCAAGTCAGCCGGATGATTTTAAGGACTTTGACTGCGAATCTGAAAGGACCTGGTGAATGGGAACAAAGAGGCGAATAAGATCCAAGGAGAAATCTGACTGCCATTCTGGGGTCAAGAAGGAATTTTTTCCCAGTGCGTTGCATATTGGCGAGCGCTTCAGACTGGGTTTTTTGCCTTCTTTTGGATCAACCACAGTAGGTGATGTGTGAAAGGCTGAACCTGATGGATGCATGTCTTTTTTCAGCCTATGTATGATGGAACATCCCTACATTCCTCTTAGAAAATGCATTTGAAATTTATACTATTAAAATAGATTTTCCAACTTCAATCGGCTTTGAGTGTGAAAAGTGTGTATTATCCTTGTGGGTCGAGAAACCTACTGTATGTAGTGCAGTTGTTCTTTTAGCTATATAGGAAAAGGGGACTTCCAATTTCCATGTACTTATAATGTGCCTGGGGAATGCACAAGCTGTTTTGAAAAAGGTTGGTATGTGACGTAGATTGCCAGTGCAAAGATTTCAGACATATACAAAAACAAGAATGTGGGAACAATTGTTCAAAGGGGATAACCCTGTTGCCTGTATCGCAAAACAAACAGTTATAAAAATATATAAATTTTATTGAAAAGATACACAAGGTTAGATCACAGAAATACTAAAAACAGACAAGAGAGTGGATATGTAAGTATTTTGGCACTCTGGTGTATCATCAGATGGTCTCTGAGGATTACAAAATGTATATAATGACTAACTTGTACCTTCTCAAAAATATGGGAAAATTCCCTTTAATGTATGGTCCAATACTAAAAAATGTTCTTTCCCTCAGGGAAAATGCTCATGAAAAAGCTCATAAGGACCCAGCCGAATCAATTCAATGTGTTGACATGAAAGAGTGTTGATCCTGGAAAAGTGGCTGTATCATAGCCTGATCGCAATAAATTCATCAAGGGCACAGTTTGACCACACATAAGTATTCTCATGTATCAAGCAATATAAAATACTACATCCCATCAACAGTTAATGCGGATTTCAAAGGGCACCGCTTGACAGTAATTCAATTTCTAAAGAGAGAGTGGCCATAATAAAGCCCATACCCATCATTGAAGGTCTATCAATACATAATTGCCAAAGCACCCTGAAACACACAGCGTCAACATAGATATCTACGGAAGGGCTACCACCAGAGTGCTCAAAAAAAAAGGAAACACTCAAAGCGTTTCGCCGTCTATAAACACGGCTTCACAACTCCTGATTACAGGCGTTAAAATTGGTATTTACGATCTTCTTGAAAAATAAAAAAAACACATGTTTTACCGTTTTCCAGAAAGTGGGGGGATGTATTGCCTAAATCAATCAGCAATTAACATATTTAATGGAGGCGTGGCTTGGGACCGATGGAGATGGCGGCGTGAGTGTGAAGCTCCATCTAGACTCCTTGCTTGTTGCGTTTTGTCTTCACACAAAGCTGTCAGATGGGGAAGGGCAACAAACCCCATGCTCCCCAGAGGCTGAAAGACATCCCAGGCAGTGCGGGGACGCCCTCACTCCAGCGCTATATGCTGGCACCCGCGGCCCTCGGGCCTACTCAATCCCCAGACTTGCCTGCGGACTCATCCCTGCACGCTCCGCGATTTTCTGGCGGCGTGCCCGTGGACAGGCAGACTGGGCCGCACTACTTGGCAATCTGCCCAGCAAAGCAGACCTACAGGCTGCGAACTCCGGGATCCAGACGGTGCTGATGGCGGAACTGCACCAGGAACGCTCTGACATCCGAGGCCTGCTGTCACAATGGCCCTTAGCTTGGGTCATGGTGGGGTCTTGGTTCAGGAAGTAATTAAGCCCTTGATGCAAGTTAGCTGCTGGTTGCATGGATAGATTACAGCATACAGAGATACACAGATACCAGACAGGATATATTCCGAGGGATGTGGTCTGCTGTTTGGTGGACTTTTAGGTGAAAGGGGTGATTTTGAGACAAACGCAGACCTCCATCCAGATTTTGCATTAAGGGACAGAGCTGCAACTATTCCCCGATGTCTCACCAGCCACCCTGGCATACCGCAGAGCTATGAAGCCACTCATTAACGTCCTCTCCAGCAATAGGATCAAATATCACTGGCAAATTCCTGTGGGTCTCCTAGTTATGACCCAACATGGCCCGTGCCTGCTCCGTGCTCAACAAGACCTCCCGCCTTTCCTGAAGGACCTACAATTGCCCCCGCTCCAGATGTCCTGGCATGATCCTCTCACGATCGACACAGGTGGCCCACGCCGCTCTAGCCTGAACCCTTTGACCCCCCGCCCCCCCGTGAGATGGCACATGCCGGCAGACACCCAGGTGGAAGACCTCAACCTGGGCTCCTCGCTCCTTTCTGTCAGCGGATGCTTCGATTACATCGCTGTTTTGCCTTCACTTTTACGACAGCCTGTGGATCCTTGCCTGCACCCATCGCTTCGTCACCTGCCTTTTGTCTACCCCTGATTTTGGATGATGCCACCGCTCTTTTCCCCCCAGTCTTTCCCTGCTGCCGCCGGACAGAGGAGGCGGTCAGAACCGCGGTGCGGACCGCGGGACAGGAGGTGAGTATACGCTTCTGTTTTTTTGTTTTTTAGGCTGGTGTTAACAGATTCTGCAGAAGCAGAATCCGTTAACACAAGTCCAGGCTGTGGTTAACTTTTTCCTAACCAGAGCTTGACGTTAATCAGCGCTAATAGATTGTAATACTAATGCTGATTAACACTTTGCGCTCCCGATGTTAAATATAGGGAGCGCAAAGTACAGTAACCTCGTGCTGAAAAGCGCAAGGTACCAAACGGGTTACTTAACCCGTTTGCGTTTGGATTGTTATATGCGGTAAACACTTTGGCTAACGTTAATGCTCACGCAAGTGAGCGCTACCGTTAGCAACAAGAATGTAATGTGGCCCCTAGTGTGTTAGAACCGGGTATAATTTGTATTTTTTGTAAACAAATTCACCTTTTTCAGGTGTGAGACTCGCAGGGACTGAGCTGGTAGCTAATACGCATGTGTCTGCGCCTGTGTCTTTTCTTCTCCTATTTCATAACATTTTTCCTACAGGGTTATTCAGAGAGAGGTGAAATAGGTGAGAGGTGAGATAAATGGGAGAATTTTTCTGGTTTGGCTATTTTGACCTAGAATTTTCCATTCTCCAGCCATTCTCCTGCTTTTCACCTCTCTCTGAATAACCCTGCTAGTCTCCAACAATTGCCATACCTCACAATCTAACCATTTATCCCACTATTATCGGCGTATCTCATTATCCAGCCAGTTGCCCTATCAACAATCAATCGAAAATTATAAATGTTTAATAAGCGCCAGCAAAATGTCAAAGCGTTGTACTATGGGTAGGACAAAACTAAACAAGTTAGACACACAGAACTGAGAATGAAAGTGAATCCTATATACCCTACAATCCAATCAAATACCCCACTCGAGTCAAATGTGACCTATTTTGTTCTCCACTCCAGTGTTCCCTCCGACACCCGCCACAGCCCTTATGTGTCCTGACACCCTCCCCAGTGCAACAAGGAGTTAATGTCCGGCCCTCACCATTACTATGTAAAATGCTACCCTTCCCAGCCCCCATTTTCTGTCATCCTCCACAGCATTCACTGTGTCACCTTCCATATCCCTCCGTGTCTCCTCTCACTCTACAGCTCTCAGTGTGTCCTATATCACCCTCCACAGCCCCCACTTTTTCCTCAGCTACCCTTCTCAGCCCACCCCGTTACCTGATGCTCTCCAGTTCCTTTCTGACTGTGTAGAGATTGCTGGGCCTGGCTCCTCTTCTCCACAGAACTGCAGGCACCTGCGGGTGGTGCTTTGTGAGGAAGGCGATGGGGTGTGACATGCTCCATGCTCAGAAAGTCTGTGAGGAGGGTCCCTCCGGCTCGCCTCAGAGCCACGAGGCAAGAGGAGGGCAGCCATGATGTTGTGAAGCCGTGTCTCGCCCGTCGTCTACCCTAGCCTTCTCAGAGAGAACTGAAGAGGGCGGGGCTCCCCAGAGCAATGACCTCTCACTGGGGGAGACAGCGCTGACATGCAGGGGACTTTAAAAATTTTAATCCTGGCCAGTGACCGTGGGATTTAGATATTTGTGCCCCCCTAGTGCCATAAGGCAGCCGTCTGTACTGCTGGTGCCAACTCTGCACATACATACCACACAAATACTCTGTATTCACACACACAAATACCACCCCTTATCCAGGTACTGACACAACAAACAATAACTACCCTGTATTCACATACTGAAATAACTGTAATAACTCTGACCTTTCCAATGACACCTAACATGACCTTGTGCTGTGTAAATAGAAGAGACGCAGGGTTCTCAAGCACCCCCTCCACTCTTCGCAGAAGTGACGTTTTAGGTTTTCGATGAACCAATGCGTAGTAACGCATTATCCCATCGCCTTCAAACTTGCTGGCAGTGTGGGAAATGAGAAGGTGAGTTAGTGCAGCATCATTGATCACTTTATAATTGAAAAGTAAACAATAGTGCTGCGTTATTAAAATAAATTATTTTTTTTGTCTTATTTTTGAGGGCTTATCTTATGAGGGCTCCATGAAACTGACCCCTACAATCGGCACAAATGAAAAAATCCATTGTGTTTTGTGAATGCTACTTTTGTGCCGTTTTGTGTTGTAAAAATTAATATTTGTGTTAATATTATTTGTGAGATAGCAGCAACTGTTTTTCCCAGATGATGATATCATCACCCCTTGTTAGTGCAATTTACATTTCTGTTCTATTCAGTTTTTACACATTAACAATTATTTAACATTTTTATTTTAAGATGAGTTTTGTTACTCACTACTAAAGTAAATTTAAATGTATGTATATTGGTATAATATGTGTTATTACACGTTTTATTTTTAGAGCTTCCATTTGTATTATCAACATTGTTGATCGTTTTCAAAGAAAATATGCTCGTTTTTAATTTTTCATGTATTGGTTTATCCTGTACACAAACACTGCTGGGATGAAAGGGTCTAAACTATAGATGGATTAATTTATTGTGCACATTGTCATACGGGGTCTGCATTATCAGCATACAGGGGAAATGGTGAACAATAGAGTAACACCCTATATCAGTACTGTTCAGGGATTTTCAGCTATTTTGCTATTCTAGCCCAGGCGGACATCTGCGGTGATCAAGGACTAATTAGCGATACTGAATTCAATGATAGAATCAAATGATTTCAATTAAAGAGGAAGAGATTGATTATGTTGTGAATGGGAATGGGATTGAATTTAATTCATTCTCAATGGGCGAGATGCACTAACCTGCGTGTTTTCGGAAAATACGGCCGTTCAAGAACGCACAATTTCTGCACTTTGTAAGACTAGCAGGGTTATTCAAAAAGATCCAAATGGCTGTCGAAAGGTAACCGAACGCGACTTTTCCCTGCATTACAGCGACCTTTCCCTGCATCACGTCGACCCTGTGGTGTTTGCTGAATACACCGCAGGGTCACCGAAATGGGATTGCCAAATTGCACCGAATTGAAGAGAACGAAAAGTCACCGAACGTGCAGTGACTTTTCGATTCTCTTTGAATAACCCTGTAGGTAACATTACTAACATAACATTCAAGTTCACCCAGTAGACTTTGGGCCCTATTACATTCTTCGTAACGTGTGCGCAAAAACGAATTAACAAGAGGGGCAAAACCCTTTGCGCAGAACGTCGTATTACAATGTCAAAAAATGCGCGTTAAAGTCTACCGCGGGTGAACCTGTGCAAACGCATTTGCGCTTACAATGTTAAGTATAGGACGCGTGACGTACAGTAAGCTCGCGCAGCGTTCGTGCAGGTTCACCCGCGGTAGACGTATACGCGCGTTTGTTGTGCTGACATTTGTAATACGACGTTCAGCGCAAAGGGTTTTGCCCCTCGCGTTAATGCATTTTTGCGCCGGCGCAATCGCATTTGCGAAGATTGTAATAGGGCCCTAGGATTCTATGTTCATACAGAAATTAATTTATATTTCGAAGGTAAAATTGGATCATATCTTACCCATTTGCACCACCGTATAAATTATACAGAAAAAGAGCCTAGATAAATGTCAAATATACAACATTGGGTACATGTTAAAACTACAAAAAAAAAATCTTATTTCCCAGAGGGTTGACAGATGCCATTTTAACATTGTATTGGCGCTCATGTCTGTCGAAACAACTTGGAAGAGTAAATATTGATGAAAAACAATACACACCAATCACAAAACTGCATCTACCACAATCACCCAAGATAGAAATGTACACAATATTATCTATTTTTACACTCCCTTGGTTTTACCGTAATTTTGACATCTGCAATTTATTTATCCCATATGTCATATCTGAACTCAAACACAAAATCCCTATGATACTCATTTGGTGGTTACGGACGAGTGTTTGCTACTACTATCAAAGTTATTCAGAGAACGGTGAAAACCAGGAGAATGGCTGGAGAAGAGAATAATCTAGATCAAATAGCCGATTTGGAAAGTGAGATAAATGGGAGGAGAATTTTTTTGGATTGGCTATCTTGATCTAGAATTTTCACTTCTCCAGTCATTCTCCTGAGTTTCACCTTTCTTTGAATACACCTGTATGTCACTTGCAAGCTATACAAAAATGAAGAACTGGGGAAATAACGATTAAACGATTAATCGTTAAAATTTTTGATCGATTAAATTTATTTTGATCAGGGGGGGCCCAGCAGCTCTGGTATCAGGCTCTAGGAGTCCAAATCCTGAGCTGTACTGGCTTCCTGGGGCACTGGGCAACCCTACAGCAGCGTGCAAAGCTTGCTGCTTTGGCACCGCCCTCCAGTCACGTGTGCAACGCGTGTGACGCACGCGTCACACACAGCGACTGGCGCAGGAAGATGGCAGACGAGAAGGCAGCGGAGGAGCGGTGAGTATGGTGCTGCCTGTCTTCAGTCCAGCCTCGGACCCAGCCAAACCCCAGCAGGGGGGCCCAGACCCCAGGCACACACACCAGGCCCGAGACAAGACCCAGGGCCCAGACCCCAGGACCCAGACACAAGGGCCAGGGCCCAAGACCCAGGGCCAAGACCCAGGACCCAAGCAGATCAGCTAAAAGTAGTTGGATCTGTATGTTCGTTATAATTAATCTAAATTAATCAATTTAAAAAAATGTGATTAATCGAACACGAAAATTTTAATCAGTACTAGCCCTACAAAAATGAAAACCCTCATTTGAATGGTGTGAAAACCGTCTTTCAAATAAGGGATAATATGAGATATTTCTTTAAATCCTTCACTACTAAGTGGCTGGGATTGGGATGGGATGGGATGGGGTGTACAGGGAGGGGTAGCACCACTGGTGTAGGGCTGGTCGTGTCCTTTTAGGACAGCTCGTCCACCTTTGGTCCCCACCTGTCGCTCAGCTCTCACCTGCGGCTCCTAGTAGCTGTAGCATGCACAGCGGCCACACCCCGGGCAACAGCTTCGACAGGCTGGCTAAACCAGGTAGAGAGTAGCCGTTGGGTCATCGACCTTCGGTGAGATTAGGGACTTGTCTATCCCGAGCATGTGAAGACAGATTCCGGCGGATTGAATGGATGAACCTACTACAATAGGTCAACGATCATGAAGTTGTCTCTGCAAGGTGTGTGGGACCGCTAAGAGCATGGCAAGACACGAAGGGCACCCTGGTCAACCACTGCGCCCAGCCCATCTCCAACTGTCTCGGCTATTGACCTGCCATTGGAGCAAGATGGAATCTGGGAAGAGAGAGTGAGGCCGACTATGTGCACCTCTCCCTCACCCCCCGCCCCTTTAGGACCACACTGCTCACCTCCGTAGCCAGAGGAAGGGGCTAGAAAAGGTGCCCTAAACATTGTTGCTTCACAGAACCCTGGCCAGTTTACCGCGGCTGGAGGGGATCCCAATTTTATGCGGTTGAATAACAAAATTAAAAAGTAAACATAAAATAGTGATACCCCTCACTATTGGCACTTGGAACGTACGCACGCTTCAAGACAACCCCTCAGCAGATCGACCAGAAAGAACAGCCTTGGTCGCCAGAGAGCTCGCACGATTTAACATTGATGTCGCGGCACTGTGTGAAACTCGTCTAGCTAACGAAGGTCAGCTCACAGAAATAGGAGGCGGTTATACATTCTTCTGGTGTGGTCGCAGCAGTAATGAACACCGTACATCTGGAGTTGGCTTTGCGGTTAAAAATCACCTTGTCCGCACACTTGCCAGTCTTCCCAAGAGGCGTGAACGACCGACTCATGACACTGAATCTCCCACTACCGAGAGGAAAACAAGCCACACTGATCAGCGCCTACGCACCCACAATGATGAATCCGGTTGAAGTAAAAGACAAGTTTTATGAAGATCCCGATGCCCTACTTTCATCCGTGAAGCGCACTGACAGGCTGATTCTACTTGGCGATTTCAACGCGAGAGTAGGATCTGATCACTCCGCCTGGGATGGCGTCATTGGAAAAAACGGAATCGGCAAATGTAATAGCAATGGTCTATTACTACTGAAGACATGTGCAGTTCATGATCTAACCATCACCAATACCATCTTTCGCCTGCCCAATTGCAAAAAGACGTCCTGGATGCATCCGCGTTCGAAGCACTGGCATCTTATTGACTATGTCATCGTGCGGAGGAAAGACAGACAGGATGTAAGGGTGACCAGGGCCATGCCGAGTGCCGACTGTTGGACTGACCATAGACTTATTATCTCCAAATTAAGCTTTTACATCAAGCCAAAGAGACGTCCGCAGGGAAACAAAGTTGTGATGAAATGGATTAACATCAGGAAACTGAGGAACCCCAATACAGCAACTTCACTAGCAGAAGATCTTGACAACCAACTCTCAGAGCTGCAATTAGAAGGAAATGCTGAGAAGGATTGGGAAAGTTTCCGGGATATTGTGCACTCTTCTGCACTAAAGGTTCTTGGACCCTCACACAGGAAACAGCAGGACTGGTTTGACGAAAATGATGATGAGATCAAGGCCCTACTTGCTGAGAAGCACTGCCTTCATCGTGCTTATCAGAACGACCCGTCATCAATAGCCAAGAAAAATGCCTTCAACAACACTCGCAGGACCGTACAGAGCAAGCTTCGTAAGATGCAGGACTCTTGGCTGAGTGCCAAAGCAGATGAAATTCAGAAATTTGCTGATAGAAACGATGCCCAACGGTTCTACGAAGCCCTTAGATCCTTGTACGGACCTCAACCATCAGGGAGCTTCCCTCTGTTAGACTTAGATGGCGTAACTCTCATTACTGAGAAGACTCGGATTCTACAGCGGTGAGCTGAACACTTCCAATTTGTACTGAACAGTCATCTTCCATTAACAACGAGGCGATCGACAGAATGCCTCAGGTGGATATCAACCGCAGCCTGGATGCTCCACCAACAAATACTGAAACCCAACAGGCCATCAGCCAGCTGTCTAGTGGCAAGGCCCCAGAATCTGATGCAATTCCAGCGGAAGCCTACAAGGATGGCGGTACAGTGCTTCTCGACAAACTCAGTCTGCTGTTCCAGTCTTTCTGGAATCAAGGATCTCTTCCTCTGGAATTTAAAGATGCGTCCATCGTACATCTCTATAAGAGGAAAGGGAATCGACAAGTCTGCGATAATCACAGAGGAATATCACTGCTTTCCATCGCAGGCAAGATCCTTGCACGAGTATTGCTGAACCGCCTGACTGACCACCTGGAACAGGGTTTATTACCAGAGACACAGTGCGGCTTCCGCAAAGAGCGCGGCACTGTGGACATGATCTTTGCAGCCCGACAGCTCCAAGAGAAGTGTCAAGAGCAGAATCGGGAATTGTATACCACCTTTGTAGATCTCACCAAGGCTTTTGACACCATCAGTCGCGAAGGTCTGTGAGGCATCTTGTCGAAGTTTGGGTGCCCTGATAGATTCAACTTAATGGTACGTCAGTTCCATGACAGCATGACGGCTTGTGTACTGGACGATGGAGAAGCTTCAGAGGCCTTTCCCGTTACAAACGGCGTCAAGCAAGACTGTGTGTTGGCACCGACGCTGTTTAGCATAATGTTTTCAGCTATGCTGTCAGAAGCCTTCCAGAACACTTCCTTGGGAGTTAGCCTGAGATACAGGACCGATGGGAAACTGTTCAACCTGCGTAGACTCCAGGCTGTCACCAAGGTAAAGGAGACTGTGCTACGAGACTTCCTTTTTGCTGATGACTGTGCCCTGAATGCTGGATCAGAGCAGGAAATGCAAGCCAGTGTGGACAAATTCTCAGCAGCATGCGGCATCTTCGGCCTTCTTATTAACACAAAAAAGACCGAGGTGATGCATCAGCCAGCTCCGAAAGCCCAACATCAAGAGCCCACCATCACAGTGAAGGGACAAAAGCTGCAAGCAGTGGACCAATTTACATACCTAGGCAGCACCCTTTTCCACGCAGTGACAATTGACATTGAGGTCAACTGCAAAGTAGCCAAGGCAAGCTTTGCATTTGACAGACTATTGACCAACGTATGGGACCGCCGTGGAATAAGCCTTGATACAAAGCTCAAAGTCTACCGAGCAGTAGTGTTAACTACCCTGATGTATGCCAGTGAGACCTGGACTGTATACAGGAGGCCTGCTAGGCAACTGAATCGCTTCCACATGACATGCCTCCGCAGACTTCTTAGGATCCGGTGGCAGATAAGGTGCCAGACAAGAAGTCCTTTCCAGAGTAGGCCTGCCATCAGTTTACACCCTGCTGATGAAAGCCCAGACACGCTGGGCAGGTCATGTTGCAAGGATGCCGGTCATCGCATCCCTAAACAGCTCCTCTACGGTGAGCTGTCTCATGGAAAGCGGTACGGGGACGGGGAAAAAGGAAGCGATACAAGGATACACTGAAAGCCTCCTTCAAGTCCATGGATATTGATATCACCTCCTGGGAAATCGTGGCACAAGATCGATCGACATGGCGCACGCTGATCCTCCAAGGCTGACAGATATTTGAGGACAGAAGAGCAACCATAGCACAAGAGAAGCGAGCACTTCGCAAAGCCAGAACTGCAAATGTTGCAACAGGGGTATCCACACATGTCTGCTCGACGTGTGGCAGAACATTTCGTGCTCGAATAGGCCTCATCAGCCATCTGCGGATGCACCGTGGACAACCCACAACCTGCTAGATGTCAAGGTCCTCATCGAATACGATGGACAAACATCATCACTAAGTTATTTTCCAAAAAAACATTGGCAGAAACCAGTAGGTTTTGCAAGATCATTTTTAATTATAAAGTAAGAAATATTTGTATGTCTCACTATAAATAACCTATTTTGGCCAGTAGATGGCACCATCTACTGCCAAACTGAGTTACAGCCGTTTGAGTGGCTGGTGTATTTTCTTCTATTTCTCCCTGCATCAGCTGTTGAAAGCCCAATATTTCAGAGCTTTCAGTAGCTGATTTTACAGTTTTAGCTCTTTGAGCATTATGTCCACAGGGCGAAAACTTTGGGGGTACCTTCTGCAGCCCAAAATGGATATCGATATAGGGATATCGGTAGTGAATGGGGTTAAGGAGGATGTGATAAGCGCCTTTTAAATTACCTAGAAC
This sequence comes from Leptobrachium leishanense, assembly GCA_009667805.1. Classification (NCBI taxonomy): domain Eukaryota; kingdom Metazoa; phylum Chordata; class Amphibia; order Anura; family Megophryidae; genus Leptobrachium; species Leptobrachium leishanense. Next base: position 53,895,089 of record CM019065.1, on the reverse strand, counting down.
CCTATTAGATTTATAATTTTGCAATCAAATTGTTGTGAAAATCTGGCAGCTGAAATGGGACAGTGACAGTTATTTAAAAGGGCAGGAAAATGCTTTGAAATAAAAGATGCCATCTCTCCAGTCCTTCAAGAAGTCTCTGAAGACACATTACTTTAGAGAAGCCTATCATCTCACTCCCTATTCCCCCTCTGTCAACCCCTATCCTCTTAGATTGTAAACTCTTGAGCAGGGTACTCTCACCTACTGTACTGTGTGTTTAACCTGTAATTTTGTTTGTTGTTCTGCCTCCCACTGTACAGCGCTACAGAACTTGTTGGCGCTTTATAAAAACTTGTACAAAATACACCCCAGCCCGCTCCCTAAGGTCAAACAGTGACCTGCGCCTAGCTTCTCCCCGCATCACCTCTTCCCATGATAGACTGCAGGATTTCTCACGCGCAGCCCCCACTCTCTGGAACGCTCTCCCTCGTGCTGTCAGACTTTCCCCTAACTTCTCTTCCTTCAAACGCTCCCTGAAAACATTCCTATTTAGGGAAGCCTACCACCCAATTCACTGACGCAACCATCAATCACTCTCACCTTACAGTCCTCTCCTCCTGTTTCCAACCCCAACTTTCCTAGATTGTGAGTTCCTACGGGAATAGGGCCCTCATCTCCTCCTGTACTGTTTGTCAAATGTTGTTCAATGTATTGTAACCCTGTCTGTACTGTGCTTATTGTACAGCGCTGCGGAATATGCTGGCGCTTTATAAATAATAATAATAATAATAATAACTTGTAACTGTAACTTTTGTGTATTATGGGGGGCCACAGAGAGGATACCCACCCTCCTGAATTAGACTTTTAAGCACGAGATGCTATTAAAGTTTTGTTATTCCTGCTGTGATCTCTTGGGAGTCACCACTGAGTGCGACCCCCTCATTAGAAAGGGGGGTTCTCCTCTTTCCAAAATATGCTTTGTGAGGCTAGAATTGCTAAGTCATCATTCCCCATTAAAAAACAACCCCTACAGGATTATTTAGAAAGCAACGAAATGTCATCTACACTTCGGTGCTCTCTCGTTTGCCGCAATTCGGGGAGTTAAATTCGCCAACCCTGCAGTGAAATCAGCATTCGCCACAGAGTCCCTGAAGTACGGCAAATTGACCTGCTAAATGCCGTCGCAAACCTGATGAATGCAGCTGCATCCCGCCGAACAAACCGCCGAATGCAGTCGATGACCCGACGAACACAGCTGACGATTCGCCGAAAACCAAAAGGACGGCCGAATGCACCTGTTGCCCTGAAGAACAGAAAAAAGCCGACAAGCTGCCGAACGTGGTAAAAAATATACAAAAAACCTGCAACTTTTAAAACATGTTTCAAAGAAAACTACTGCATGAAAATAATATTTAAGGTCCTATGAATGCAGGGGTGTTTGAATTGTATCGCCCGACGCCCGGGACATGAAGATCCGGGCGAGTAGTTTTTTTTTGAGATACAGTCCGGGCTACTGCGGACTAATTCCAGGGACGCCCCCAATACCGGAAGCCGGCATTGAGCCGGCTTGCCGGCATCTGAGGGGCTTGGGCGGCTGTTCGAATGCTCTATCGGCATTCGGACAGCCGCCCCTGGAGCTCTCCGGCATGCTTACCTTCCTGAGCGACGCCGGGAAAGTTTCCGCGCTTCTGCACGTTGAAGGACCCCAGCCGCGATCACGTGGGAGTCCCACATGATCGCGGCTGAGGTCCTTCAACGAGCGCAGGCGCAAAGACTTTGTCGGCGCCTCGGGAAGGTAAGAATGCTGGAGAGCTCCAGGGGCGGCTGTCCGAATGCCGATAGAGCATTCGAACAGTCGCCCCATGTCTGGTCTGGGGTCTGAGCTGGGGCATATCCATGAGCTGGGGCATATATCCATGAGAGCTTGTGGGGCATATATCCATGAGCTGGGGGGGCAAATATCCATGAGCTGGGGCAGTATATCCATGAGCTGGGGCAGTATCCATGAGCTGGGGCAGTATATCCATGTGCTGGTGCAGTATATCCATGAGCTGGGGCAGTATCCATGAGCTGGGGCAGTATCCATGTGCTGGGGCAGTATCCATGAGCTGGGGCAGTATATCCATGTGCTGGGCCAGTATATCCATGTGCTGGGCCAGTATCCATGAGCTGGGCCAGTATCCATGAGCTGGGGCAGTATATCCATGAGCTGGGGCAGTATATCCATGTGCTGGGCCAGTATCCATGAGCTGGGGCAGTATATACATTAGCTGGGGCAGTATATCCCTGAGCTGGGGCAGTATCCATGAGCTGGGGCAGTATCCATGAGCTGGGGCAATATCCATGAGAGGGGGGCAATATCCATGAGAGGGGGGCAATATCAATGTGCTGGGGCAGCATCCATGAGCTGGGGGAAATATCCATGAGCTGGGGCAGCATCCATGAGCTGGGGGGCAATATCCATGAGCTGGGGAAATATCCATGTGCTGGGGCAATAGCCATGTCTTGGGGCAATATCTATGTGCTGGGGCAATATCCATGAGCTGGGGGCAATATCCATGAGCTGGGGCAATATCCATATATCTCGGGGGGATATATACATGTGAGCTGGGGGCATTTTTATGAGGTCTGTTCTTATTGGAAAGTGGTCACATGACATAAAAGTATCGGTGAGTACTTGAAAAAAGTATCGGTACTCGTACTCGGTCTTAAAAAAGTGGTATCGGTGCATCCCTAATATATACATACATACATACACACCACAAAATAGTGTTTAAATAAAGGTCCGTATTCATCACATGTATCTGACGCTGCCTCTATAGGCTGTTATGAAAAAAGACCTCTATTTAAACACTATTTTGTTGAAATTATCAGGACAAGTTGATCGTCCTGAGGGACAAGTAGATTGGACTACTATTTAGTCCGTTGGACAAGTAGATTTTTTTTAAATTTCCACACCCCTGGAATGATAATAAAAAGGACTGTTACAGAAAAAAGCACACCATTTTAAGAAAATCAGAATAAAAATAGCTGAAAAAATCCTGAAAAATAAATTATATAAAGAGACTTTTTGCAGCAAATGCAAAAGAATAAATGGTTGAACAAATATTTAAGAAAGACTGGTAATTTTATTTACATTGAAACCTATGGGTTTCACCTGATTAAACCTGTCAAATGAAACCACTGAAAATCATGGCATTTCAGTGACATTTCTCTGTTGTTCGGTGTTCTCTGAATAGATTAACAGGGTTATTCAGAGAGAGGTGAAAACCAGGAGAAAGACTGGAGAATTGAAATTTCTAGGTCAAAATAGCCGATTTGGAAAGTGAGATAAATGGGAGAATTTTTATGGTTTGGCTATTTTGAACTAGAATTTTCACTTCTCCAGCCATTCTCCTGGTTTTCACCTCTCTCTGAATAACCCCCTTAGTCAAAGCTGTAGTAAACTTAACAACTCCATTGACTTTAATGTCTCTGGTAAGTTTACAACAGCACTGATTAACTTTACACCAAGGGTGTAAACTTTACACCTTAGTGTTTTGGTAGATTTTAGAGAAAAACATTATAAAAGTCCTGTGCAAGTGAGATTTTATGGTCAGAAAAAGATATTGGAGAGAATATTTGTAGAAAAAGATAGAAATAAGCAGAGATGAGATTAACCCTTTTGCTGCAGACGACACACTGAGCGTGTTCTCTGGTTTCCCCCTGCTATACGGAGAATACGCTCACTCAATGCATCATCTTGACCTCGGAGATCAGCTCCGATCTCAGAATCCATCCAAAGGAAGCTGACATCTTGGATGTCAGCCCTCGCTGCAGGACTTCCCCCTGGCCGCTGGAGTCCTCGTGCGTGCGGATGATGATGATGTCAGAAATGGGGATCTGTATATTTGTATTTTATTTGTAAAATCTTGCATTTTATTACTTTGTATTTCTGTACCTACTGTAAATCTTCAATGTTCTAGAACCCAGGACATAGTTGAAAACGAGAGAAAACTCAATGTATTCCTCCTGGTAAAATCCTTTAGAAACAAATAAATAAAATATACTGAATATTGATTGACAATTATGACTAACGTGGATCTATTTCTGATTAATGCTTTCTGTTTTGGGTGCATTTTTGCGAGCTCTGCACTTTTCACCATGTACACAGCTGTATGTTAAGAGGTGGGAGTTACTCCAGTGGCGCAAAGGGAGGTAATTTGCGTTAAAATCCGGGTAAGATCGAAACAGAAATGTTCTAAAAAACCGGTATAAGAGCACAGTCTAGGAACAGACCAATTGGTAAAGTGCTATCTCAAGTAAACACTAGAAAAGTGCAATGCAATCAAAAGTGCATATGGTGTGAACAGCTAGAAAAGTGCTGACTAAGAGCACAGTCTAGGAGGAGACCAATGATAAAGTGCTATTTTAAGTAGTGCAAATGCAATCAAAAGTGCATATGGAGCAAATAACAGCTAAAAACGTTGTGCACGTTATAAAGTGTGGACAGGTCATAAAAACATAAAAGCACATAAAAAGGGCATAAAAAACAACACACACTTCTTGTGCAAAGTGCAAATATAAAGTGCAATTGAAATAGCACAAAAATGGTAATAAAAATAGTCCAAAGATAGTGCAAAATAGTCTAAAAAGGCTAAAAAGCAGTCTTATACGTGAATAAATGGAAGGAGGGCTTGTTGATAACTGTGTAGGCCTCTCACTTATAGCGTCCGTATACGAGGATCCTCCAAATGGGGGAGAGATGGATCTTATCCTTGTTGTCCTAGTGGATTCTGCGTTCTAGTAGATTCCACGTTCTCGTAATGCGGGGAAGGGGAAAAAAAGAGAGAGAAAGAAAAATAGTGCAATATTGTCTAAATAAATTAGTCGTGGAAGGATGCAAGAAAATGCACACTTACACTTTCCAGAGCCTATATGGTCCAGGCTCTGGTTCGAAATGCACTGGGCCAAATATAGAGTGGCCTCTTCCCTTCTTTTGAAATTATTGTTCACCTCGGATATAGAAAGACAAAGTATTCATAGCGCAACTTGAATGGTGACTGGGTACATTGGTAGAAATAGGGTTAGTCTCACTCACCGATGGTGGAGCCTTGTTCCAGGCTCAACTTGATGGCATGCAGTGCTCCTTTGCTCGGTGGGCACCGTCACCTCTTTAGCTGCACCTTTTTAGTGTTCTTCTACTGGCTCAGAAGGGCAAATAAAGTAAATAGACCAAAAAAAAAACAGCAGCAAAACCACGAATTGGTAAGTTAAAATAACGTGGTTTTAAAAATTTTTAAATATTTTTCTGTGCATTTACATATATTTATTAAAAGGCTATATTTTTTTACATTCAAGTAATATGTTTACTTTAAATTAAATAAAATTTAGCAATTTAAAGTAAATGAATTAAAATTTTAACTAATGTTACTTTGATTTATATAAGGCAGTTCTTTTGTAAATACAATAAATCAATAAT